>PVIR01005482.1:48236-71751 GCA_004026965.1 Petromus typicus
TCTTTTCTCTGGTATGAGAAAATAAAGATGTAAATGAGTCCTAGCATTGTATGTTATATATTGTGAAATAGAAAATGCTCAATGTAAAATAAGGTGAAAGGGGACAATGTTGAGATTGTAACAAAAAAGTAAGGAAACAAATTTTATGTATATGGGGGGGTGGTAGGGTGGGTAGGGCTATGGGAAAAAATGAGAATTAGGTTGTGTCTTATACTGGTACAAATCCCCACTATGGAGTGCAATCAGGATGTGTATATTTAATGTACCAATAAAGATTAAAAAAAAAAGTATCAAATGGATTTTAATACCCTACAAAATTAGCCCTCAAAATTAACAAAGATGTAAAGAGAGTATATAACAAAGAAATCTTAAAGAAAGAAAAAAAAAAAAAGAAATCCTAAAGAAATACATGACCACTAAATTAACACGGCAGATAACACTTAAGGAAACCTAGAAATGGACAGGGAGAACAGGAGCACCAAAGATCCCAACTATACATTTAACTGGGAGAGTAAACAACAAAGGAAGAAAAGAAGTGATGAAATATCAGGATTCAGTAAGCGCCTTACAATAACAACACTAAATGTCAACAGTTTCAAGTCCCTGGTCAAAAGAAACAGATTACTGGAGAAAAAAATGTAACCATGTATTGTCTTATAAGAAACCATTTAATCCAAAAAGAACATACATGTACTAATTGGGCTGGGAATTTAGCTCAATGGAGCCATGTCTGCCTAGCAAACAGAAGGCCCTGAGTTGGATCCTTGGTATCAAAGAGAGAGAAGGAAAAAAAATACATATGTACAGAATATTGAAAGTAAATAATAGAAAATGATACTTTACTTGACCATAACTCAAACTAGCAAGAACAGGTATTTTAATTTCATAAACAGCAGATATCAGGCCAAAACAGATGAGATTGCCACTATATACTGATAAAGGAAACAATTTAACAGGAAGGAATAACATATCTATTAAGCAAATAGTGGCAAATTCAACATCATAAAACAAAACTACTAGACTTAAAAGGAAAGATAAGACACTAGCCCCATCTGAGTAAGGGCTTCCCCAACAAGACACTGTGACAAATAGGTCAACAGGAAAAAAAAAAAATCAATGAAGACTAATTAGATATGAATCACACCAGTGAACAGGACTTCACATAACCTGCAGAGTATTTCAGCCAAGGACACAGTACACAAGAACATAATAGCACATGAAACTTTTTCCAAACTACTCCATATATTAAACCATAAAGCATGTTTAATATCTCTCTACACTGGTGAATCAAAATGGAATAAAACTAGAAATTCACCGAAAAAGCTACAGAAACTACACAAAGATACAGAGACTAAATAATATGCTATTAAATAATCAATGGAACACAGAAAAAAATCAGGTAGAAATAAAGTTTCAATAATCAAATGACAATGGAAGCACAACATACAAAAATATATGGGACACCACAAAAAAGTTTTAAGAAAGGTCAGAGCTTTATATGCATAAAAGAAAAAGAATACAGGAATCCCAAATAGATAATCTAATGATATATCTTAAGGGCCTAGAGACACAAGAACGGTACAAATCTGAAACTAACTGAAGGAAAGAAATCATAAGGGTCAGAAAGGAAATTAATCAAAGTGAGACTAAAAGTGAAAAATACAAAGACATAATAATTGGTTCTTTCACAGGACAAGAAGGGGATCTGAAGATGAAGAGAAGGAGAGGAAGGGATTGATTAAATATATGTACCAACTGCACTAGCATTAAAATATTTGCTATGTGTACTGCATATACTAATAAAAATTGAGAAAAATGTTTTGAAAAAAGAAAAATTCACTAGAAGGATTCAAAACAGGTCTGAGCAGGTAGGACATCGTCAGTAGTTTTGGAAAAAAAATGTCAATTGCAATTTTGTAGTCTAAGAAGCAGAGAGAAAGAATAAAGAAAAGTGATGAAAAAACTGAAATTTATGTTACACCTCATGGACAAACCTACACATTATGCGAGTCCTACAAATAGAAGAGATATATATGTAAGGCAATATTTTAAGAAATGATGACCAAACAATTCAAGATAAGTCTATAAATCCAACAATTTCAATTAATTTTAAATAAAATAAGCTTGAAAGAACCAACATAAAGATATATTATAAGCAAAATATTGAAAGACTGAGGTTCTTGAAAAGAGCTAAAGTATTCCCAGGATATATTCAGGATAAAGTATTCTCAATAAGATTAATCGCTAGTATCTATCAGAAACCATGCAGGATAAAAGAGTAGGACAGTATACATGTAAAATGCTGAGAGGAAGGAAGCCTGTCAACCAAGCATTTTCTTTGTGCAATACACTCTTAAAAGTAAGTTAAGACATTCCTAGAAACAAATGTTGAGAGAACTGAACAGCAGTAGATAATATTACAAGTAAAACTAAAAATTTCAAGGCTTAATGTCCAGATTGGAAAGAAAGAAGAGATAGTAACTCTGAGTTCTGGGAAGAAAAAATGATCTCTATGAGAGTAAAATATGTGAGTAAATATAAAGCTAGTGGCAAAAAGAATGGGGAAGGAATAAGAATCAAGATATATCATGCATAGCTAAAAATTCCCTCTGATGAATGTTAGTTATCATTATGTATATTTAAAAGGTAACAATAAAGTTAACAAAAAATAAAAATTATTTTATCTGTCATGGATAAATATATATATATAAAATATATATTATATATATAATGTGATATAATGTAAAGGGTATTAACAGAGCTGAACAAAAGAAGATTTCATAACTTACTCAATGAAGTTTTTACCAATTTATCTAAATTCTCATATATATGAGGCTAAATGTAATCCAGAAAGAATATACCTAAAATAATTACATAGTAGGAATCAAAATTTTACAGTTAAAAAAATCAACTAAACCCATTAAAATAAAATACTACAGAAGGAAATAGGGGAGGGAGGAAATAAAACCAAACAGCAGTTAGCCAGAGGTGTGTATGAGCTGGTCTGCAGAGATAAGGGGCATTAGATGACAAACCTAACACCTCCTAGAGTGGAGGTTATAGATTAGGAGATGGCTTCCAGGGGCACAAGTCACAGTATGATCAAAATGCATTGCCACATGGAGTGAATACTCTGGTTTTTCATGTTCCTCACCATACTTCTCTATCATTTAAATAAACCCATTCTCAGGCATGTTATAGGCCATCCTCAATGTTCCCTGTTCTTCCCCAGTCACCAACATAAGTCCCTGCCCAGAGGTTTCTCTTTTTTATTTGATCCTGACATGCTGGTTCTAACAAGGAAGGCCAGAGAGGCTTCAGTAAGGGCTAGAAGGGTCTCAACTAATAGCAGCCCCTCTGGGCTCACTTAAGGTATAGATTTTCTCCAAGTAACCTTTTACTGTTTTGCACCTTGCCAAGGCCATGAATTGTGACATAACATATGCAAGAAAACAGTGAAAGGGCAAAAATTCTTATCAGTCATCAAATGTGAGAGGAATAAACTTTTCAATCAAAAGACAGAGCCTGGCAGATCAGATATAGGGAGCAGGGTGGGAGGGTAGGAGAACACAGATAGGAGGTATAGCTCAGTGGTAGAGCACTTGCCTAGTGTGTAAGAGGCCCTGAGTTCAATTCCCCAGAAATATAAAACAAACAAATATGATATGAGTATATGTGGTCCAGAGGAGACTCACTTAAGGTCCAAAGACAGAAACAGATGGAAATAAAGATGGGAAAAAATAGTCCATATATTCCATGTAGAAAAATTAAAGTGATGAGACGGCTATGCTAGGATCAGACTTAAGGGTCAACACCTGTTACAAGAAACAAGGAAGACAATTATAGATTGATCAGAGGGTAAAACCATCAAAAGATGTACCATAAAGATATGCATCAAACAGCAGAGTATGTAAAGCAAATATTAATATATCTGAATGGAGAAAAAATAGTTGGAAACTTCAATGAACAATTTTAGCAATGAACAGAACATACAGGCAGAAGATCATTAAGGAACAAAGAAAAACAACTAAAAATAATTTTAGATCTAGCAGACATTTAATACTCCTTAAAACAAAAGAATACATACATAAATACCTCAATTACATTTAATGATCTCAAAGAGAGTTTATATCAAACACAAAACAAGTCTCAATATATAAATTAAGATCAAAATGCTGCAAATTATCTTCTCTTAACTAAGGAGGATAAAGCTAGGAATCAAAGGTAGAAAAAGTTGAAAGTAGACAAATATAATAGATGTAAATATATGTCTAGGAAAAATGCACAGACTTATGCACGGATAAAAAGAAGGCAGAGGGTCTATGTAAATAGCTTTAGCTTTTAACCAGAATAATATAGGGCTGATGATCTTGGGTTAAACTTAAAATTTTTTCCAAGATAAAATCTAAATAAATTCATAACACCAAACTTTAAAGTCAAAGCTGATCAGAAGAGGCAAAAAGTCACTACACATGTATTGAGGGAACTGCAGGAGGTATAATTATAAACACACTAGTATATGTACTGGTTATCAGGGCACCTACCTTCATAATACAACCAGTACTGGACATAAAGTATCTGATTAAAAGAAAACTATTACAGAAGGAAACTTCAAAATCCCAGTCACAAATAAAAAGTCAACTAGACAAGAAAACAAAAAAACTAAAGATATACTAAGAGTTGAATCAAACTTTTGAACAAATCGACTTAATAGATAATAGCAGTGTTATATCCAGAATAAAAGTACTTTGGGAGCTTCACTTAAAACAAAACACATGCTAGCCCATTCCTAAAGCATTCCTAAATAAATGCAAACAAATCAAAATCATCCGGTGCATGTTATGAGATCACAAGGCCACTAAAAGAGACAAAAGTAACCACAGAAATAAGTTATATCAATACATGGAAATTAAACAATACACTCTTGAATAATCAGTGGGGTATAGAAGAAAATCAAGGAAGAAATCAGATACTTCCTGGAATGAAATAATAATATCAGAACAACATGACAAAACTGACATAAGGAAAGCATTCCTATTAGAGAAATTATATTTGTGAAAGGCAACATCAGAAAAACAGAACAAACTCAAATAATCTAATGATTCACCTCAAAGTCCTAGAAAAATAAATCAAAATACAAAGCTACCACAGTAAAAGTATAAAGATCAAAGCAGAAATGAGTGAAATTCAGACCAAAAAAAAAAAAAAAAAAAAAAAAAAAAAAAAAAAAAAAAAAGACTTGAATCAAAGAGCTGCTTCTTTTAAAGAATAGAGAAAATAGGACAAGTTTTATCTCATAAAAAAGAAAACACTGAATTCAATGAAACTAAAAGTAAAAAGATGGAAACACATGGGTATCACACTAGTAGATAATCAATCACTACTTTGAAAATCTATATCCTTAGTAAATTGTAAAATCCAGAAGAAATGGATAGACATCTAAATACAAAACCAAACCAAAAAGATAGAAATTCCTGGATATTCTAGTAAGTAATGAAGCTGAAGAAGTAATAATTTAAAATTACTAACAAATAAAATCCCAGGAACTGAGGGTTCAGTGCTGAATTCCACATGAACATCAGAGAACTTTTAATGCCAATACTCCCCAAGTTGTTTAATGAAATGATAAGAAAAGGAATATTCCCAAAGGCACTCTGGAAAGCTAGCATCACCCTTATTCCAGAGTCAGACAAGAACCCAACTGAAAAAGAGAACTAGAGGCAAATATCTTTAATAAACATAATAAATATCCTCAAACCTGGTAAACATAGAAACAGGCACATGGATCAGTGGAACTAAACCAAATAAGCAAAAACAACAGCAGGCACATATTGGTACTTGATCTTTGACAAAGAGGGAAACACACATGTAAGAAGAAAAACAGCCTCTTTTAATAAATGCTGAGAAAGTTTGATATCAACATGAAAGAGAAGTCTAGAGCCATACATCTCATCATATACCACACTTTCCTGAAAAGATCTAACCAAAAAATTAATCCTAGAATGATTTTCCAGTATTCTTATAAACGCTACCCCTAAAATAAGCCCCAGTTAAAACTGTCAGCCACACAGATGCATTTAGTGTGATTTAATAAGCTGGTTGCAGCAAACATTCGGTGGACTGAATTATTAAATAACATATAATTAAATAATGTGATTGACATTGATACTTAAATGTTAATAAATAATAAAATATTTGTACCTCATGCACCTTTGCATGAGAGATAAACACTTATGTAAACAGAAGAACCTGAGGGACTGATGAGGCACAGACACAGATATGAATGCAGTGTGCACTACATAACGAACAAACATGGTTGTTACTAATATGAATTTTCATAATTCAATGTCTTGTGTTATAATGGATGTATGTAATGCACTTGTGTGAAATAAAGACGTATTTTCTGAATTCAGGTGCCTGCAATTTATCATTGCTTTTGTGTAGACCATCATTCTTAACTGTCATTATTTTTGTTCCCACTCATGTCTCATAAATCTTCAGGTAATACTTGATTTAATGAAACTTTTCAAAGCCTAGCCTTCACAAGGTCGTGACTTGAGTGAAGAACTCATGGGATAAAATCACTGACAGCTGTGCTGCTGATGCTCCACCAACAGGCTACCTGCACAAGAAGTGCTCATTAAAGGACAGCTGTTGATATACATGAAAGACTGGGCCAATGGTTCTATAGGAAACAGAATCACAAGAAATTCATGCCTAGAATTCAGGGATTAGAGTTATGACAGTGTTTCAGAAGATAATGTGAATATATCTGAATAAATTTATATTGTACAAAGGGAGAGGGAAATACACTCAGAAAATAAGCCCTATGTGTCTTTTGGAAGAAAAATTAATATGACTGTCTTATTTTCAAGGAAATATGGTACTAAAACTCAAATCAAAACAGACAAAACATCTAAATGGTAAGACAAAATCTGTCAGGAACTGTGGTTGACTTACTCGGACTTATGATTTACTTACTTGGACTTATGGATGTCTGCCCTGCCCTGTGGGATCAACTACTGAGATTATTGTGGACATCTGCCCATCCTGTGGGATTAAACTCCAAGGATTACTGCACTAGGATTACTGACTATGGATTTACTGGGACTTACTGATATTTAAAAATGTCTTACCTGCCCTATGTAATCTTTAACTACAGGGATTATTGTGGGATTACCCTACTTTATGCATGCTAAGATTATATGTGTGAAGGCTTGGTACTATCCTGTTTTATGCATACTAGGATTATGGGTGTGAGGCTTGGTACCAAATAAAGGTGTGGCTTCTTCTGCTTCCCCTTCTGATGCTACAGTATTTGGCCTTTGATGCCTCTGCGGCTCACAGTAACAAAAGTTGAGCCAGGCACAGCCTTTTTCTCAAGATTCCAAGTTTGCTGTGTATTGGTTGTTAATCATTTTGCTGTGGGACTCGTGGAGGACTGAAGTTTGCAGCAAGGGTTCTGGCTGCACCTGTTTCCCCTGTCTCCCACAGAAAATCTGCTACAAGATTAAATCATAAAACTCTTTAAGACACAGGCACATGCAACAACTTTGGGGACAGAACTCCAGTGGCATAAGAAATACCAAGAATCAACAAATGAGATCATATCAAATTTAAAAACTTTAGCACAGGAAAGGAAACAATCAAGAGTGAAGAGACAATCAAAAAAAAATTTTTTTTCAAGCTATTCCTTGGATAGAGGACCAATATCAAGAATGGTATAAAGAACTAAAGGGGGAGCTCCACAAAAAAAAATTTAAAAAATAAGCAACTGAAAAAATGTAATAGAAATTCTAGCAAGGTTATTGAGAGAAACTCTTCTATACTATTAGAAGGAATGTTAAGCAGTAGAACCACTATGGAAATCAGCATGCAGATTCCTCAAAATACTAAATGTAGAAATTCCATCTGACTAACTATCCTCTTCTAGGTATCTTCCCAAAGGAGTTAAAAATCATTAAAAGATATATACATTCCTACATGTATAGCAATAAGACTTATAATAACCAGATCATAGAAACAATGTATATGTTCATTAAGAGGTGAATAAGGAAAACACTGTATTTATACACTAGGATGTACAACACTGCCATAAAGAAAGATAAACTTGGGCTGAGGATTTAGTTCAGTGGTTCTGGAGCCTGTCTTGCAAGCGCAAGGGCGGGGTTCCATCTGGGTAACCACATACAATACTGGGCGTGGAGACTCACGCCCAGCAGTCTCCCAGCAGCAACCAGTACCACATACCACAGTGCTGGGTGTGGTGGCTCATGCCTGTAGTCCCAGCACTTGGGAGACAGAGGCAGAAGGATTGTTGTGATGTGAGTTTGAAGCTGAGCTCAGGGCCAGCCCTGGAAAACAAAATAAAACAAAACAAAAGCGAGACCCTGTCTCAAAAAAAAAAAGTAAGATAAACTTGAGGTAATATATATAGGTAAATGGATACAATGTGAGAACATAATGTTAACTGAAGTAACTCAGACATACAAGCTTAAATGTCACATGGCTTGTTAAATGTTTGCCCACAATGCAATGAAACTAGAAATGTGAATGCACATATCAGAAAAACAAAAGAAACCCAAACAACCTTATGATGCATTGCTCTAGAAAAACATAAAAATCCAAATCTCAGCTAACAGAAATCAATAAAATGAAGAAAAAAACTCAAAGAATCAGAAATTGAAGAGCTAATTTTTTAAAGGAATAAAAAATCTTTACTCAATCTTACCAAAAAAAAGAGGAAAGACACAAATCAATGCCATTACAAATGCAAAGGGTAAAATGACATTGAATACTGACAAATCTAGGTAATTATTGGCAACTATTTCACTATCATAGTACAACCACTATGGAAATCATAATGCAGACTCCTTAAAACGCTAAATGTAGAAATTCCATCTGACTATCTTCTTTCATCCAGTAATGTGAAATGAAATTGAAGCAGTACTGTAAAAACCTAACAATTAAGAAAAGCCCAGCACCCAGTGGATTCACAACTGAATTCTATTAAGAACTTCAGGGAAGATTCAATACCAATATTCTTCAAAATCTATAATGAAACTGAGAAGGAAGGAATATTCCCAAAATCATTCTTTGAAGTTAATATATCTTACCCTGATCCCAAAGCAAAACAAGAATCTAACAACAACACCGAAAAGAGCCATGGCCTATCTCACTAATGAACGTAGATGCAGAATTATAAACTCCCTAAAAAAGAAACAGATTAAGAAAATGATATCATTTACAACAGCAAAAAAAAAAAAAAAAAAAAAAAAAAAAAAAAAAAAAAAAAAAAAAAAAAAAAAAAAAAAAAAAAAAAAAAAAAAAAAAAAAAAAAAAAAAAAAAAAAAAAAAAAAAAAAAAAAAAAAAAAAAAAAAAAAAAAAAAAAAAAAAAAAAAAAAAAAAAAAAAAAAAAAAAAAAAAAAAAAAAAAAAAGGGTACTTGGGAATTAACCTAACAAAGAAATGGAAGACCTCTATAATGAAAATTACAACACTATCAAAAATGAAATCAAGGAGAGCATCAGAAAATGGAAAGATTTCACCTGTTCTCAGATAGACATAACCAATATACACACATAGTTCCAATTTAATACAGTCCCAATCAAAATACCAACATGATTTCTCAGATATATAAAGAAAACAACCTAAATTCATACAGAACCAGAGAAGAGCCAGAAGAGCAAATCAACTCTTCACAACAGCAGAGAGAAGAAAGATCACAATCCCAGATTTAAAATTATACTACAATGATACTGTGACTAAAACAGAACAGTACTGGGCCAGGGATTTAGCTCAGTGATTTCAGTGCCTGCCCTGCAAGAGCAATGGCCTGGGTTCAATCCTGGTAACCACATACAACAATGCCTGGCTTGGAGACTCACATCCACCAACAATCAGCACCACATGCCCCAGTGTCAGGCATGGTGGCTCCTGCCTGTAATCCCAGCACTTGGGAGGAAGAGGCAGAAGGATTGTTGAGTTCAAGGTTGAGTTCAGGACCAGCCTGAACTATAAAGTGAGACCCTGTCTAAAAAAAAAAAAATAAAATAAAATAAAATAAAAAGAGGATAGGGCTGGGGATTTAGTTCAGTGTTTCTGGCACCTGTCTTGCAAGAGCAAGGACCCAGGTTCGATCACCAGTAACCACATACAATACTGGGTGTGGAGACTCACCCCAGCAGCAACCAGTACCACATACCACAGTGCTGGGCGGGGTGGCTCACGCCTGTAATCCCAGCACTTGGGAGGCAGAGGCAGCAAGATTGCTGTGATATGAGTTTGAGGTGAGCTCAGGGCCATCCTGAACTACAAAGCGAGACCCTGTCTCAATAAATAAATAAATAAATAAATAAAAATTAAAAAATAAAAAACAGAATAGTACTAACAGAAAAAGTGGGCATGTGAATCAGTGAAACACAACTGAAGAAGCAGAAACAAGTCCAGACACATTCACTCATTTGATCGTTGACAAAAGGGGCCAAATATATACCCTGAAGGAAAGACAACCCTTTAATAAATAGTGCTGCAAAAATTATATATTCTCCTGCAGAAGACTCAGTCCAGACCCTATGTCTCACCATGAACTAACTAGTCTAAATTTTAAATAGATCAAAAATCAAACATTAAAAGAAACAATTTGTTCAAACAAAATATGTTCAAACCTGAAGACAAAGGTATAGGCAAAGACTCCTGAAAGAAGTTATGAGTTATACTCTGAATATCCACTTCACTATTCTTTTAAGGTTATGGTACACAGTTTAGTAACTACTGCTACTATAAAATCAAATTTTAATAGGTTTTTAACATTTTTCTTTATTATATCTACTTCTATTACATTAAAATTAAAAACCAAGATATTTAACACTCACCACTGTAAAAAAACTGGATAAACACTCAATGTTACTTATTTATAGTTACCTGCCTTTAGTTGATTTTATGTTTAATCATAAATTTTGGAAGTCACATCACTGAGTACTATGTAATGGATAATCAAAAAGTACAATGGGATATATGTGACCAAAAGTGATTGGGAATACTTTGAAGCTTCCAAGGGGAATTAATGATGTATCTTTTTCTAAGATATTAAAAAAAATTTGAAAATCCATTGTTCATTTGAACATGATGATGAAAAGGTAAGCTTTTTGAACAGATTCAGCCACAAAAACACAACAAAAGACATGCATGAGAGAGGACTTTCAGGACTGCTTCAGAAAGCAAAAAGACCCATGAAGTGTGTTCAAAATTAAATTGGAAAGCCCCAATAAATACATTGCATTTTCTAAAATAGAGTATTAATACTAAAAAGACAAGCTATGGCATTCATCATTAGCTAACAGTGGGTCTAAGAATGATTTCTATAATCCATCCCAGTTTTTCAGAAATTCATGAAAATCTCAGTCCTTTTAAAATTTTAAACACTTTTTAATGTTTTGCTTTGCTATACATAAAATGCAAATCAAGAAATGTGTTTTGTTATTATTCTAAGTTGGATCTGTAAGTCAATTGTTTAGGGCCTTTATTAAATTATCAAGCAGAATGCTAACTCTCCCAGCCCAATTTTGTTAGGTTAGACATGATGGTAAATGCTTATAATCCCCACACTTAGGAAGCTGAGGCATGAGGATCACTTCAAGTTTAAAGCCAGCTTGGGATTCAAATGAAGTCAAGTCCAGCCTGACTGCACAGGGTAGGCTTTCCTAAAAAAAAAAAATAGTCTACTTAGTTAGGGTCTAGATTCTGCCAGCCTTCTTGCCATTCATTTCTGAAGTTCTGGTTGCCTTCCAAAAACTGAGAAAACAGTTTCAAGATCTGGGGTTCAATGGAGGCTTCATGATAAACACTGCATATGTTTCCTGCTCTGCTTCTTCTAAACATATAAAAAAGATCTATGTACTCAAGATTACAGAATTAGCCAATAGAGTATTTTATTTCAAATGTTTTATATCTTCTTAAAAGTAAACAATTCTAACCTTTATGTAAAATCAGTATTACAGATTGGTTCACTTGATTGGTTCCTATAAAAATTAATAACAAGAAGCATTATGTTTCTTAGAAATGGTGTTTCTTTCTTGCACTAAAAGATAAGAATATGCAACCCATAAGACTAAGATTTTTATTCCAGTCAGAAGCCTAACAAGGTATTTCTGTTATCTTTCACTCACTTACAAAAAAAAATCACTTACTGGCAATCTAGTACACCAAACATATAAGGAAGCTGCTGCTTCTCTGAAATACTATTTTTAAGGATTTTCAAAATGAATTATTTCTCCCTGTAATATGTATTTTTGGCTCTAAGATAGGTTAATACTGACTCTCAGATGATTCAAGAATCATCAAGCCATATTGATGGCTAGATATCAAAAGTAGATGATGTTGGTGGCTGAGGATCCTTGTCTGATGATTTTTCTGTCAAATTCCTTTTTAGAAGAACATGATAATCTGAAACTGTTGTCTCCATTTTATGTGCAGTTGCCTTTTTTGCACTTTTAAGTACATAGGTGTTCCTAGCATCTTCTAAAAATCTAATAACAAGTGAAAACTTATTTTGAGTGACATACTTTCTCCTTAGCCAACTTCAATTCTGATGGAAATGTGGCAGCAGCTTCATCAGCTACAGATTTTGTATTTTTCAGTCTAGATCAGTTTTTAATTTGTATGACCACCTGCAGGAAATGAAACAGAATCACTCATTTCAGGAGACTCTGTCGAGTTTTCATACAGGGTTGATGCTTTCAAGCACAACACAGTGCCATCACTCAGAAAACATTTTTTGTCCATGTCATCTACTCACAAATTTAATGTCTTTTCCATCTAGCTAGGCGTTTATATCTTATGAGTGTAACTTTTGCAGTATGAGGTATAACATCAACAGTAACATGAATTTTTTTCTTTCTTCAAAATTTTATGGAAACGCCTAACAGATTTTAGTATTCTCAACACACATTTTCCCCACCCTTTTTAAACCTAGAATATTCCCCTTTTTTACCTAAAGGAGGCGGTACACAGCTCCTCTTTGGCATATCCATGTTGCTGGTATCATAACTTTTTTGTGCTTTGGGGCCATTATTAAGTAAAATAGGAGTTATCTGAACATAAGGACTATAGTACAGTAACAATGTGATAACCAAGAGAACTGACTAACAGGCAGAACAGCATATATGATACAGATGTGTTGAACATGCACATGATCCATGTCTCACCCAGACAAGGTAGAAAAGAGTAAAGAACTGAAGATTTTATCACAATACTCAGTATAATTTAAAACTTCTGAATTATTTCTGGAATTTTCTACTTATTATTTCCACACCACAGTTCATTGTGGGTATCAAACACTGGAGGTTGAAGCTCTGAATAAAGGGTAACTACTGTATTAAGTGAATGATGCTTGTTATTCCCTCGTTTGTTACTAACGGGAGATAAGAAAACATTTCCAGAAGTGGGCTCTCATGATCTGATAACATCTCTGGACTCTCCACATCAATAATGCAAAAGATACTGGACCAGGAAATCAGAAGCCAAATTTCCATCTTCTATCTACCTGAGATAACTTGGAACATAAAGGAAGGAATTATTCTAAGTCTTTCAGTGAGTGAAAGGCATGGACAGAGAAGTAGAGTCTCTGACTTCCATCTGTACACACATCAGTCTATGAATTCTGATTTAGAAGGATCAGAATATGCTTACCAGAAACTGCAAAAGAATATTCAGAAGTTCCACTTTAATAATGGATTATCATAGCTGTAGTTAAAAAAAAAATCAGCAAAACAGAAATTGTTAGTCAGGCATAGTAGTTCATGTCTGCAATTTCAGGACTCATGAGGCTAGCTAGTTATAGGCAAGCCTGGGTTAACTTCATGAAATTGTTTTAAGATGAAAAGAAAGGGGAGGGGAAAGGAGGGGTGGACTGAGGGAGTGTAGCTCAGTAGTATAGTACTCCTGTAACATATGAATGGGCCTGGGAATCCCATCCCTAGTACTTAAGAAAGGAGGGAGGGAGGGAATGTGGGAGACAAGAAAATATTAAAACCCAAAAAGAGGCTATAGAACACTATCCAGCTGGCTACAGTCACATCTTTATTTCAAAAGAAATTTCTCATGACCTTACTTCATAATTTAGAAACAGAAATTACCCAAAGATTCTTACCCCACACATGCATAGCCACTCATTCGCATGTTCCACCATTTACTTTCTATACAGGCCAACCAGCCTGTAGACAATTCAATTAATCTTACAAGTGACACACACAAGGAAAAAAAAAAAAAAAACAGATGTGGCATTAAGATTTACAAAGTTATTGAAACTTTTTAACAAGTAAAATGCATCCTTACTTAGCTACACCAGAATGAGGAATAAAGGGGTTTACATATGTTCCAATTCTAAACCTATCAATCAAACCCATGTTATTCCTTTGGGAACTTATTTACATGCATATTTATCAGCCTCACATGCTAATTCCCTGCTGTTTTATGCCTGCGAGGCATGTTTATGAGTCATAATTGTTGATCTCATTTGATGTATTTCACTGAAGGAAGACATTAGTCAGTTATGTGGCCTAATGTCAATGAGTTACAATGACCTGATCTTCCACATGCAACTTGCTCTTTAATTTTTAGTAGGACCTATAAGTTACTGTAAAGGAAAACAAGTATGCTAAACAAAAAAATAAATGTTTCATATAAAGAATTTAGTTAATCATTTCATTTTTTGGTTCAGCCTATGCCTGTACATTCAATCTGTAGTCTTGCTAATAAAATGAGTTGTGTCATTCATTCCTTCACACTTATCACATTCCTAGACTTCCTAGACTGAACCCTAGATTCATAATCTGCACTTAATTTTGCAGAATTTTTTCATTTCATACTAAAATAATGTGCACTATCATATTCCTTTATTGTCATTCTGTTTTATCTTCTCATTCAAGACTTCCTTAGGCTCTTCTACAAAATTGGATGAGCCAAACTATTTTTCTCAACTCACGTAAAAGATTACTTTGTGTACAAACCTTCCTAAAAATGAACAAATTGGGTGATGAAAACTATTTCTGGAATCATCCAATATATTAGAAAATATTAAGCAATCACCATTTACTTTATATTAATTTAAATTTTTAAAAGTATAAATATGCAATTTTAACACTGGTATTAAAAAGAATATGCACTAAGACTTTCTGTTTTTGAGACACAGAAATGGAATATGTTGCAGAATACTTATAAATATAAATCAAAAACAGTATTGTAATAAGCTTTATAATAATGGAATGGCTTAGATGATTAAAAATGTAATAATATGGCAGGGGCCTTCAAATTACTCTATTGTGAGAAATCTGAATTAAAAATAAATTTTTGTAACATGAGTTTCTTTAAGGGAAATGATTTATAGTTTTCCCTACCCAGAACATTTTGGCTGTGAAGGACTAAGTTATTCTGCAAGGGGTTACTCAGCTGGATTAAAACAGACACCATCACTCCAGAAATAACAAGAGAACAGGAAGCCTATTGCCACTCTTCCTCTTCACTGGTCACACCACTAGAGCAACAGCTAGGTGGAATCATAACCCCGAAAATTAACTAATGGGAGGCAGGTGTGTTAGCACACAGGTTTAAATGGATCATAATGGTCATCCCTTCTCTTGATCTATAATTAAAAAACAAAAATACCATGAATCTTGTACCTAAAATGTACTTGAAAGTATTTTAATGGGATTAAAATGTAAAAATATAATGAAATGGTTAGTCTTTTCTCTATATGTCAAAAACTTAAAACAACAACAACAAAAAACTGTGGCTAAGCCAATACCTGAAGAGATTTTAGAGAACGGACTATTACAAAATTTGAAAGAAACTATTTAACTTTCACAGTTTTCTCCTTTGTAACAATGATAAAGATCTAAGTAGCACAATCAGTGCTATTGTATAAAAAAGCAGTTTTAAAAATCAGAGTAAGTAGCATGTGGATATAACTCAGAAGTAAAGAGCCTAGCCAACATGCACAAGGTTCTGGGTTTGATCTCTAAATCTGAAGAAAAAAAAATCACAGTAAGTTGAAATCTAGCAGATGTATTCACCTATGACATGTATTCAAAGATTATGGGATTCTGAATATATTTTGTGCATTAAAAACATGTTAATAAAATGTAATTAATTTCCTTGTAGAATAGATATAAATCAAAGTACAGATTCACTGCTGCATGAAGTCAGAGCATTAAAAGTCAAATAAGTCAAAAGTAGAATATGTATCCTTAAGAAGCAAAAATAGTAAATTATACTAACAGGATGCAGTAATTAACAATACCAGTTATAGGTCATTATGAGTTTTCTGAAGTTCTTATCATTTTTATATCAGTTGAATTATGAAATTCTACTCTGTGGGCATTATTTATAAATACATTGCAGTTCTATGAAAACAGACTTCAAAGATGATGCTCTGCTGGGGATTTAGCTCAGTGGAGCTGGGCCTGACTTGTAAGTGCAAGGTCCTGAGCTTGATCCTTGGTACTAGGAAAAAAAAAAAAAAAAAAAAACCCTTCTCTCAATGAACCCTTTTCTAGAATAATAAATAAATAGGAACAAACACCTTTATTCACTTCTTGCCTCTCCCTCAATTGTTTTTCTCCTTAGCATTTATCAGTACAGAAAAATGATATATTTTACTTGTCAACTTTGCTTATTGTCAGTTTTTCATTAGAATCAGAAGTGTCTTTAAAGCACAGAACACTATTTTGTTAATCTCTGTATTCCTAGCATGGAAAACAGAGCTTGTAACACAGCGGGTACTCAATAAATAGCTTCTGAAAGAATGAATCAGTAAAAAGGTTTCTTATAACATCTGAGGGCAAATAACATTTTTAAAATAATTTTTTTTACACTATCAAACCAGAAACTGATGAATGGATATCTGAGTTACTATATTCTACATATTAATATTAGAATCATCAGACTATGTATGACTGAGTCAGTATAGCATGATAATTCACCTATTCAGTCATCTTAAAATATTCAATCCCTGAAATACAAGAAAAATTACAAATTGCTAATCTTCTTAGTAAAAAACTACAACATAACCAAGGTAATAACAACAATCATAATAATAGGAATTAAAATATACAAAATTAAAATAATTTATCACATTGGTTAACATTAAGAGTCAATACCTTTAAAGTATATTTTAATTGTCAGAGAATAAAAGCATAGGTACTTCTCATGCACAACTTCATGTAGCCAATGATTTAAAATGTGATTTGGTGAAAGATTAAAATAATCTAGCACATTAATGTAAACACAATGTTCCATCCAAAAAAATTAAACACTCCCAAACATTGAAACAATCATTATTGATATAAATGTATTTCTAAAACTGAAAGCTGAAGACAAATAGTAATAAAACACCAAACTATTCTGTATTTGTAAAAGGCATATTGGAAAGAAGTGCCTGAACCTTTATTTCTATAAAAAGTTAAATTTGGAGGTGGCTCTACAGATCAACATACTTAATTTTCTTCTCTCTTCCAATAAGCTAAACATCTGTTCTTGCCATGAGTGAGTAAATTAAATTTGATGAAAATTTATCAGAGTATGCAACAGAAATGCCTATTAGTGGACAGATACTTGGCTTGTTCTGTTTAATAAGACTATTTCTTACCACAAAATTATAAGTTTTTATGAATAATACATACGTGTTAGCTCAACAACCTCTTAAATTTTATTATATCTTCCTAAAACAAGTTGTTTTCCTGTTTATAATACATAATGTTGGACCAAGCATTAGTATCTCACATGGATATAGACAAGGACTTTTTAAGCCTTATTTTTACCCCTCTTAATTTCCAAGTATGAAATTTTCCTTTAAAATAAATTAACAATGAGGTTACTCACAAAATCAAGATGCAGAGGAACTTTTAAATAGGAACTATCTTTTATCTATTAAATATGCATATATCCAGAGTCAGTAATCACTTTGTTAAAAATTCCAAGTTTTAATCAATTTACTAATACAGTAGTTACAGTGATAAACATTATTCTAGAACGCAAACTATTTATTTATAAATCACAGATTTCTGAGATATAATACTACTGTTTCATTATAGTCTGAGTCTATCACCATCCTTAAAAAGTTCAATCACATATGTGCTTTTCTGTGGGGAAATTGAGAAAACTGTATCATGCTTCCTATTTGATTCATTAAAAATAAACAATATATAATTTGTTATTAATAAAGTTCTCTGCACTAAGATGCACAACATTCACAGCATCTGAAAGGTAGAGTCAATTTTCTATTCACAAGAAGAAAAATAATTTAAAACACTGTAAGAAGTAAATAGTAACAAAGTGTAAACATGGAAATACAGCATAAAGAACCAGTCCAATTTCCAGAAGACACAATTAGACCTAGTTTCAGATAGTTAAGAACTTAGCATAAAATTAACTACCTACAGTTAAGTATATTTGATAAATTATTGACAGTAAAAGTAAAAAAACCAAGAAAGGACAGGAGAACCATAGTTTTTCAGAAAGAGAAAAATAAACTGGAAGACTAACAGGGAAGAAAATATTAAATTTCTGATATCCTCAATACTAGGAGTATTTAGCAATTTATATTCCCATCAAAACTACAACAATGTCTGTGTGTATGCCTGCCAATGATAATAGTATTTTGCATCTTAACAATTTGGTTTCTAAAAACCTGCCTTAATGTTATTCCTTACCTAGCGAAGTTATTCTGCATTTAATTATTAAACAATACACTACTTAAGAATTTGTAGCACATATCCATTGGCCTTTTAAAAAACTTGTATTCATTTTTCTTACTTATTTTCCTGTGTTCAAAAATACTAAGGAATTTTACCCTGTATTTACTAATCTCTAATAGTTGAAAGTGTCTCAGAATTCTATGTTACCTGCTCTGTTCTTAAATCCAACAGTACCCATATCCGTATCACAAGACTATAACTTCACAGAATTTCAGACTCACATATGTATTTGTTCGGTAAACATCTTCACAGCAATGACTATCAGACATTGCAGATATTACACAAAGGTGAATAAAAAATGATTTCTCATTTTCTCCCTACAAATTTATATTGTACTAGTGTCCAACACTCCAGTAAACAATATCATCTAACAGTTGTGCAATGTTAAAGTCTTTGACTTTTCTAGATGCATTTTTCTTACCATGCTGCAAACTATGTGTCAGCAGTCTTCCTTGGACTCTATAAAATCATATTCCATGCTACTAATATCCCAATCTAAACTCATCATTTCTCTCCTGAGATCAATATTTTCTCCTAACTGGACTGATTTTCCAGTCTTCTCAAACTATTACCCAACAACCAGAATAGACTGCTAAAAATACCATTCACATTCTTCACTAAGATTCCAAGAAGATTTTTTTTAGGATATAAAGAAGTTGATGCAAAAACATATATAAGAGCTGGGCCTGGTGGCTCACGCCTGTAATCCCAGCAGAGGCAGGGGGATTGCCAAGAATTCAAGGCTAGCATGAGAAACATAGTAAGTTCAGGGCCAGCCTAAATTACAAAGTGAGACTCTGTCTCAAAAAACTGAAAACAAAAATTTTTTAAAAAAGTATGTGTGTGTGTGTGTGTATGTATGTATGTATATTATATATTATATATATTATATATATTATATATAATATATATTCATATAATTCATATTATATATATATGAAGAATGTTAAGTGAAATAAAATCAGATATACAAGCTTAAATATCACATTCTTTCCCTTATATGAGAAATACAGACCAAAAATAAAGAGCAAAATAAAAGGGAACAGGAAGGAGGGACAGATTGTCTTCCAAACAAGAGATGGAGAGGAGAGGGGAGAAGGGACGGAATAAATGATGAAGAAAAGGAACTGAGATGTGTTATGTACATGTACCAACCCCACACAACAAATGTAAACATGTTCTACACATATGTACTGATAATTAAAATTTTTAAAAATAAGTTTTATATGGGAAGGCAGAACTACTAGAATAGCCCCCAGAACAATTTTGAAAACAAAGAATAAAGTTGAAAGAATCACCATATCTGACTTTAAGTACAGAATGTTTAATTTTTCATTATTATCTTTTCATCTTTTCATCACCATCTCCTTAAGGAATCTTTCAAAACAGTTCTATTCATAATCACTCCTTGCTATTAAAATTTAATCCCACAAATATGCTGTATACTTCTTTATATACTACCGCCCTTTGGGAAGCTACAATCATTGTGATATCTAGGTCACAACAAGTTCTTTCCTTGGCAGACCCTGTAACAAATAAAACAAGAGTAAACTCCAAATCACACTACTCTAATAATTTAATAGATATACTAGTCGATGAAAAGGAAAAAGCCCAGATACAGTCCCATAGAAGCAAAATTCATTGTAAATTTTGCCACTGAAGCAGCCAATCAGACTGAATTATCTTAAACTAAGAGCCAAAATACACATCCTCTCCCTTAAATTGAGGCTGATGATTTTGTCTCAGCAACGGGAAAGTCACTAATATACTCTGCTATCAGAATGTAAGCCCTGGTTACGAAGACATTTACTGTAGACACAGATAACATTTCTCAATGCTCTATGTCCACTTATATTTGTGTCTAAATCTTCTGAATTTCCTTCACTTCTTACCTGATCCACTGGTTGTTCAGAGTTCAAGTAGTTAAAGTAGTTCAAGTACTGTAGATTTTCCTTGCTAATGATTTTTAGTATTCTTTGTACTGTGACCAGAAATAGCATTTGATAGAATTAAAATTTTAAAAAATGCCTGAGACATGTTTTGTGGCCTAACATTTCATGGCCTAGCCCAAAGAATGTTCCATGTGCTACTAAAAAAAAAAAAGGAATTCTTAAGTTCTTGAGCGTAATATTCTGCAGATGTCTGTTAGATCTATCTGACCTACAATATAATTTCACTAACGTTTCTTTGATGATATTTTGCCTGGATGACCTGTTCATGACTGACAGTGGAGTGCTAAAGTGCTCAAATGCAACTGTTCAGAAGTATATCGCTCCTATGTATGTATGAATAGTTATATAATGCAGGATCCAAGATCAGGCACAATCATATTTAGAACTGTTATTTCTTCATGCTGAATACAACTGTTTATACTTCTATAATGAACTTTTAATTTTTTATTAGTTGCCATACTTCTATCAAATAGATTTCAAAAGCATTGAAAACAAATAACTGAAGCTCCACTTTGTATATAAATACATGAGTCTATCTACCAATTGACCTTAATAGAACAGTATGTTACAGAAAGCATACAATCTAAGAAATTAAGCTAGAGAGAACCAAAAGGCTCCATGAAATGTCTTCCTTTTCTTTTTCTTTTGGTTACAATGTGTTTTGTTCACGTATTAAGGTCTACTTCAACGCTTTCTAACAGTTTCATGCCATTCAACATAAAACAAACAAACAAAACAAAAAACCCCGAGCAAAATAGCACATAATTTCCTGGACTTAAAGATTCTTCACATTATTACATTGTGCAACTGACTCTTTCTAGGATATGTGTGAGATTTTTTGTTTGGAATGCTGCTTTGGAGGTCACTTTATTGATTTTAGGTATGCATGCATGCATATATTTATAAACAAGGTTGCCAGTTTCATTCCTAGTTAAAAAAAAAAAACTAAAAAACCAAAAAACCAAAAAAAACGTTTGCTGCGATGCGGATTTAGCTCAGTAATGCTGCGCCTGCCTCACTCGCACAAGATCCTCAGTTTGATCCTTGGTAGGGCAAAAGAAAGAAAGGAAGAAAAAAAAAAAAAACTAACAAAACCATGTATGAGCCAAAAGCAAGAAGGCATATTTCTTTTTTATGATAGCCTTTAACTGATACTGTTATTAAAATTATATTGACCATGATTTTTTAAAACTTCCCTATTTTTCAATTTTCTTAAAATTTTTTTTTTTACTAATTATACATAAAAAACAACAATTTCAATCTTTAGGAGAATGAGTGTAGAATAAGTATATTGTAACTTTTTAAAAAAGGATGAGACTAAAATATTTCAGTATTCCTTTTTGTCAAAAAGATTCACCATTTTTTTAGATACAAAGTACATAAATATATACCTTCAGAATAAATTCCATGAGAATTAAAAAATGTTAGATTTTAAAGAAAATTATCCAAAACCTAAATGTGAGTAATGTATTTGATTTTTAATTACATACACCAAAGGCAATGTTTAAATGTTCTCTGTCACAGATATAAGGCAGATTTTAATAAAACAAAATCATTCTTAAAGTCCTTTTTGATAAAATAATAAAAAGATTAATAATAAGGTATTGTATTTAAAAAGGGAAAAGCAAGGACATTAGCAAAGAAATGGAAATTAAAATCATCAAGCAAAACTTTTGGCTGTGCTATTCATCAAGAAATATTATTTACAAAAATTGGGTGTTGTTGGCTTATTCTGGACCTCTTTGTCATCATAAATGCATTCAGGTTTTCACAGCAGAACTGCTCCACTTTGAAAGGGTTTTCACGGAAACAAACTCTTAAAGTGTTTAAATAAGGCTGTCAGTTAACCAAGATTAAAACTCGCTTCAATGTCCAGAAAACATTTTCACAAAATAAAATAAAATCTACAGTTTTTATCTGCAAACAAAATAAAACCTTTATCTAATAGCACGTTTTTGCTGTTGGAACATATGGAAAAGCAACAATTTTAAAGCAAAAGACTATTTTGTGTGGCTATTTTGTTTCATTACTATATGCATTTCTCAAATTGATACAAATGATCTCCTTCTGTTTCTGTGTAGGTGACTGCCTTGTCAGTGCAACTAACTTGTCAGGCTTTGGAGATCTACTATATCTAAACAGAAGATGTGCAGTTTGTAACCTGCTTAATTTGCCTTATGTCCTACATGCCCTCAGTATGGTCTTCATTAAAGTCTCAGCTGTTTTGTTTCATCAGTGACAATCTAAACTCAGGCGTATTTTTCTTTGTTAAAAGGCCAGATTGTGCATACCTATACTCCTAAGCTATGTGTATATATGCACGTGTAATTTAAATAGCAAAAAATTACCAAGCATATAAATGTTCTTAAATGTTTGTCACTTTCCTCACTGGCATCTAAATTAACTTAGACCCCTCCCCTAAATGTTTATGAGAATAGTACCTTTCAGTCTTTGGAAAGAAGTTAATTATAACAAAATTTTTAGAATTACATGCACCATAGAAGAACTTTAAGAGTTTACAAATGAATTCCACAGAATATCAAAAGCCATTTGATACAGAATGCTACTAAAAGCAAGTCATTAGCATCTATCTCCTATCGTCCTTAAAAAACTCCATGTTAAGACTCTGGATTTGCAAACTTAACCATTTCTATAAACCTGTCCATTCAGAAGGTTTAAATTACATCTGCTTACATATTCTTACCAATAACGTAAAATGCCTTAAATAATTCTTTTTTCCTGCTTAAATATTCAAAGGTTCCTCCTAAAGAATCTCTTTCACATACCACATACTAGATTCAAGCTCAGAAA
>PVIR01005483.1:0-71882 GCA_004026965.1 Petromus typicus
TTTTGACATATTTCAGTTTTTCACATAAGAAAAACCAAGTGATATTTAAACTTATGCATTTCAGTTAATTTTCTTAATATTTATAAGATCCATAAACAACTTCAGATATACTGAGTCCTTCATCTTTGACCAAAGAGCCAAAATCTTCAATGGAGGAGAGACAGCCTCTTAAACAAATGGTGCTGGAAAAACTGGGTTTTAACTTGCCAAAGCCTAAAATTAGACCTATCTCTCAAACCGTGTTCCAAGCTAATATCAAAGTGGATTAGAGACCTAACTGTTAAAACAGACACACTAAATATGTTGCAAATCAGGTTAGGTAAAACTCTTGAAGATATTGGTTTAGGAGAAGACTTCCTGAACAAAACCTCTATAGCGTAAGAATTGGCAGAAGAAATCAACAAATGGGATCTCATTCTATTAAAAGTCTTCTACACAGCAAAGGAAACCACCAAGAGAGGGAAAAGGCAATGAAGAATATGGGAAAGAAGATTTACCAGCAGTTTCTTAGACAAAGGGCTATTATCTAGAATATATAAAGAGCTTAAAAATATCAGCCCACCCAAATTTAAAGACCCAAATAAAAAATGGGCATCTAAAGTGAACAGATACTTTTAAGAAAAGAAGTAAGAGCAGCTAAGAAGCATATGAAGAAATGCTCAACATCATTGGTCTTTCTAGAGATGCAGATGAAAACAACACTGAGATTTCATTTTGCTCCACAGAGAATTAATGCTATTTCAGAATTAGCCAGCAAAAAATGTCAGTGAGGCTGCAGAGAAGAAGGAACCCTTTTCCACTGTTGGTGGGAATGTAGACTCATGTAACCTCTTTTGAAATCAGTGTGGAAATTCCTCAGAAACCTAGGATTGGATGTCCCATTTGACCCGCCATTGCTCTGCTAGATATACGCACAAAAGAATTAAAAGATTCATATCAAAGTGACATATGTGCACCCATGTTTATTGCAGCTCAGTTTGTTATTGCTAAATCTTGGAAACAACCCAAATGTCCATCAACAGGAGACTGGGTAAAGAAGATGTGGTTCTTTTATAGAATGGAGTATTCTTCTGCCATTAATAATGATAAGATTGAGTCATTCATATTCAAATGGATGTACCTTCAGGACATCCTCATAAGTGAAATAAATACACCACAGATGTATAAATATCATATCTTTTTTTCTGTTATGAGAAAAGGAAGATGTAAATGAGTTTGAGTATATATCATTGATATTATGAAATAGAAAATATTTAAAAGGAAAGAAGTGTAGGGGTAAATAACAAGAGGAAAAAGATGTGCTAATAATTAAAGTAAATGAAACAAAGCTTATGTATATAGGGCATAGGGGTTGTATAGTAGGTGGGGGAAGGGGAAAATGAGAATCAAGTCATGTCATATTCTGGCACAAACTCTCAATGTAGAATGCGATGATGATGTGTATTCATAATGTACCAATAAATATTTGAATTAAAAAATAAAAAAACAAGTTATATTTAAACTTATGTATTTGAGTTAATTATCTTAATATTTTGGCCTCAAGGGCATTCATTTTACTGTAAATGACTGGTTTATCCTTTTTATGATGGATTAGTGTTCCATTGTTTCTAGATACCACGTTTTAAAATTCAGTTCATCTGTCCATGTATACTTTTGTTCTTTTGAATATTTAGCTATTATCAATCATCCTAATCTAAACATTGATACCTAAATCACTTTGGTATGATGTCTTTAATTCATTTGGGACAATATCTATAATAAGCAAGATAGAAGAAATACCTGGTTCCAATGTAATTTCCACTTTTAGTTTTTGACCAATCTCCATACATATTTCTAAAAGATTTCTCCAAAATGGAGAAAAAGTTCCTTTCCCCCCACAGTCAAGCAAAAATTTCTTTCTGGTTGCTTCTGGAGTGAGATGAAATCTCCATATTTGTCTATCAAACCACCTATTTCCATTTGTTTTTTCTTTTAAATAAATATTAGATTACAATAAATACAAGAAAAGAGAAGCTGAAGGATAAGGATGAGGCTCTTTGCTAGAACACTTGTCTGCAAATTCTGATGGCCCTGACTTCCATCCTCATAATCTCTTCAAAGTAAAAAAAACCAAAAAAACAAAAAACAAAACAAAACAAAAAAACTCCATGAATACAGAAAAACTGTTTAAAGCAGAAAAACTGTGCATTTGCTAATATATGTAAAGTAAATTAACATAATTATTTGCTGGCAGGTAAATACTTGTATATAAACAATAATCTTTAAAAGATAAACTCCTCTAATAGTTTACTTCTAAGTACTTATGATTCTTGTGATATTTTAAAAGTTCTATGCTATAAATTGTGACAAGATAGATATGTTAAATATTTTAAAATATAAGTGACTCTGATCACACCACTAGAGATGCAAAGGAGAGAAAGAAACTGAATAAAAATAGTCCAGAGTGGTTACTTTCTGCTGTTTCCACAAATGTCAGAAAACAGGATATTGCACTCACTGGCTACTTTCTCACTAGGGCAAGCCCTGGGTACTCTGTGTATATATATATATTTCCAGGAAGATGCCAAGCAGAAAACCCAGAGATAAAGAATACTTTTGAATGTATGAATGACAAAAGTGAGAAATGTAAGGAAAGAATTTCACATCATGAAGACAGCAAGGAAACACAAGGTAAAATACTTTCAGATACCTTAAGAATGACAAGACATCAAGGAAAATGAACGGTCCAACAGCTACCAGCTATAAGAACACTGCATAGGGCTAGTGTGAGGAAAGAACTCAACATACATATAAATGAGGCTTACAGAATACCAGATAGTTTAAATGAAAAAGAAACTCCTCACAGTACATCATACACAAATCCCAGAAGTCCAACATGAGTACAAAATTTAAAAAGCTGTCATAGAAAAGAAAAAAAAATCACTTAAAAAGACAAATCCCATAAGGTTAAAACAGAATTTCCAAAACAATATTCAAAAGGTACAAGAGCTTAAAGTACTTCAAGCCCTAAAAGAAAATAACTCAATTTAGATTTATATATCCAGCAAAACCATAAAACTCATGGAGAAATAAGAACATTTTGTGACAGCACCTTGAGAAATTCATGAAAACCACAGCAGCACTACATAAAAATGCTCCAGACTGTCCTAGAGAGAAACAGTTAAGTGAAGCCAAGTAGTCTGTTGAAATAAGTACAAATAAATAAAGTGTGTAGTTTTAAAAAAAAGGAAAACATAAAGGAGGGCAGGATAGAAAAATTTTTTTAAATGATGGGAATATGCTAGTACATTACTGTAATAGCTCCCAAGGTAAATAGCCTCAACTCTGCAATTAAAAGAGACAATTTGATGATCTCAATCCTTAACCAAAACCCAATGGTTTTCTGCATAAAGAAGATTTATATAATACAAAAATAAATTCATAGACAAAAACAATCAAAGAATGTAAAACAATATTCCATGCACCAGAACCCTGAAACTTACAGAGGTAACTATGATATTTTCATACAAGGTGGAAGGAAAAAGAGATCCCAAAAGGCAGAAGAAGGTCATATTGTGGTACCAAGGGGGAAGACTCAGCAGGAAATGAAAGCAGGTACAAATGTACATGCCTCAAACAGCAGCACACTCAACTTAGTGAAACAAATCCTACTGGATACAAAAGATCCTATGCACACTAACAGTCATAGTAGGGAAATTTAATACCTCCTTTTTACAAATAAAATGACTTTACAAAAATTAACACTGAGAGATAGTTGAATTTTAGCTTCAAATAAATCAACAAAATGATATCTGTAGAGTGTCTAAGACTAGTAAAATAGCATACATTTTTCTCAGCAGCACACAGAATTCTTTGTGAAAGACGCTGTTTAGTAGTCCCTTCAACTTGCTTAAATAAATCTAATTTAATCAAAGTAATCTATTTAATCTATCAGACTATTTCATACTTAAAGTAGAAATCAAACACCAAGGAAATGTAAGAAATTTTAAAATACCCGAATTTTAAATAGACCGCTCAATGCATCACAAGAGAATTCAAGGAAAAAAATTCAACCATTCCTAAAGTAAAATGATAATGCTAGTATAACATACCAGAGCTTGTAGGACACCATGAAAGGAGTCCTAAGGGAGGGCATGTTTATTTCTGTGAATGCACACATTAGAAAAACAGAGCAGTCTCAAAAAAAATAACCTAGTGATGCACTTCCAGAACCTAGAGTAATAATAATTGTCCAAACATGAACTTAGTACCAGGAAGAACATCATGAATATTAAAACAAACTGATGAATTGAAACTAACATAATTAAACAGATCTAAAAAGCAAACAGCTGATTCTTTGAAAGAATAAATAAATTCAATTAAATGCCTAGCCAAACTAACCAAAAGAAAAGAAGACCTGAATTTGGATTTTACTTTACTTCTAGGAACCTTTTAGTGAAGAGTCTGGTCTTTTCTACATAAAGGACCACATCATCTGCAAACAATCATCATGTAATACCCTACTTCCTTATTATTATTCTTTTGTACATTTCTATTTTCTTATCATTCTAGCAAAATGTTTCCAGAATTATATTAAATGCAAGTGGTGATAACAGAAATCCTTGTATTATTCTGATTGTAGAGGGAAAGCTCTCAGCTTTGCTTCATTCAGAATGATGTTGGATTTAGTTAAATGTGTTTCTTTCTACTGAGATGATCATATGATTTTAGTCCTTGATTTTGTTTATGTGGTGCACTGAATATATTGATTTGCATATGTTTGATGATCCTTGAATCCTTCTTATGAATCCTACTTGTTCATGATGTATGATATTTTTGATGATTTGATACATTCACTTTGCCAGTATCTTATTTAGGATTTTTTGCATCTGTCTTCATTAAAGAGATTGGTCTGTAGTTATCTCTTTTGGTTGAATGCTTTTCTAGTTTTGTAATCAAGGAAATGCTTGCTTCCACAAATGATTTTGGGACTTCTGCTTCCCTTTCTCTTTCACTAGTATCCAAATTCGGTAGTGTGGCAGGATACAAAGCCAACAATAAAAAATCAATAGCAATCCTGTATACCAGTAACAAACTCACTGAAAGGGAAATTAGGGAAACAACACCTTTCATGATAGTATCAAGAAAAATGAAATATTCACGAGTTAAACTAACCAAGGAAGTAAAGACCTCTACAATAGAAACTATACTACTCTAAAAAAAGGAGACTGAATAGGAAATCAGAAAATGGAAAGACATCCCCTGCTCCTGGATAGGCAGAACCAGTGTAGTCAAATGGTCATACTTCTAAAACTATAATACAGATTTAATCAATCTCAATCAAAATGACAATAACACAGCACTGGAGAAGGCAATCCTAAAATTATTATCGAGCCAGAGTAGGTCTAGAATAGCAAAAGCAGTTCTGGGCTACAAAGGCAAGGGACAGTACACGACAATCCAAGACCTCAAATTATATTACAAAGCTATAGGGATAAAATTAGCATCATATTGGAGAAAAAAAAATAGGCATAGATCAGTTAAACAGAATAGAAGTTACAGAAAGAACTCCAGGCACACTCAGTTATGCTATTCTTGACAAAGGGGTCTATTCCTTGACCAGAGGAAAAAGATGCCTTTAAGGGATAATGCTGGGAAAACTTCGTATTGACATGCTAAAAGTTGAACCGAGACTCTGAATGGGCACTAAAGTAAAATCAAAATGGATTAGAGATTGGAACATGCAAACAGAAGCACTTAAACTACTGGAGGGCAAAAACCAGCTAAAACCCTTAAGGAGTATAGTCAAAAATCTTTCTGGGTTCACCATATGTAAATCAATAAATGTTACACACTATATTAACAGGCTTAAGGACAAAAATCATATGGTCATCTCAATTGATGCAGAAAAGGCATTTGACCAAGTACAACACCCATTTATGTTCAAAACTTTACAGAAGGTTGGAATAGATGCTCTGTATCTCAAATTAATAAAAGCTATCTATGAGAAACCTTCAGCCAGTATCATACTAAATGGTCAAAAATTGAAACCTTTCACACTAAGATCAGGAACGAGAAAAGGATGTCCTCTCTCACCACTTCTGTTCAATATAGTTCTGGAAATATTAGCCATAACAATTAAGCAACAGAAAGAAATAAAAGGAATAAAGATTGGAAAAGAAGAAGTTAAATTGTCATTATTTGCTGATGACATGATACTCTATCTAGAAGACCCTAAAAACACAATTAAAAAACTGCTGGACCTAATCGCCAATTTTAGCTGCGTAGCTGGTTACAAGGTCAATGATCAAAAATCAATAGCCTTCGTATACACAAACAGTAGACCCACTGAGATAGAAGATAGGAGAGTCAGTCCCTTTCACAATAGCACCCCAAAAAATAAAATATCTAGGAATCAATCTGACAAAGGAGGTGAAAGACTTCTATTCTGAAAACTATAGCACTCTGAAAAAGGAGATAGAAGACGATATCCAAAAATGGAAAGACATACCTTGCTCCTGGGTAGGAATAATCAATATTGTCAAAATGGCTATACTCCTAAAACTACTCTACACATTCAACGCAATCCCAAATGAAATCTCAACAGCATATTTCACAGATCTAGAGAAAAAATCCATCTGGGACCACAAAAGACCTAGAATAGCCAAAGCAATTCTAAGCAACAGGGACATGGTGGGGGGAGGTTACAACTCCAAACCTGAAACTATACTATAAAGCCACCGTAATAAAAACTGCACAGTACTGGCAAAGTAACATACCCGAGGATCAATGGAGTAGACTAGAAGATCCAGAAATTACTCCAGATACACTGAACCACCTCATCTTTGACAAAGGAGCCAAAAATCCTCAATGGAGGAAAGATAGCCTCTTTAACAAATGGTGCTGGAAAAACTGGACTTTAACTTGCCAAAGGCTAAAACTACATCTAACTCTTTCACCGTGTACCAAGCTAAAATCAAAGTGGATAAGAGACCTAAATATTAAAACAGACACTCTAAACCTACTGCAGAACAGGTTAGGTAAAACTCTCGAAGACATTGGCTTAGGGAAAGACTTCATGAACAAAACTTCTATAGCACAGGAATTGGCTGAGGAAATCAACAAATGGAACCTCATTCTTTAAAAAAGCTTCTGCACAGCAAAGGAAACCACCAACAGTGCAAACAGGCAACCAACAATGTGGGAAAAAATCTTTACCAGCTGTTCCTCAGACAAAGGGCTACCATCTAGAATATATAAAGAGCTCAAAAAAATCAGCCCACCCAAATTTAATGACCCAATTCAAAAATGGGCATCTGAAATGAACAGATATTTTTCAGAGGAAGAAGTAAGAGCAGCTAAGAAGCATATGAAAAAATGCTCAACATCATTAGTCATTCGAGAGATGCAGATGAAAACAACACTGAGATTTCATCTCACTCCACATAGAATGGCTGCCATTTCAGATTCAGCCAACAGAAAATGTTGGCGACGCTGCAGAGAAGAAGGAACCCTTCTCCACTGTTGGTGGGACTGTAGACTCGTACAACCCCTGTGGAGATCAGTTTGGAGATTCCTCAAAAAGCTAGGATTGGTGGTCCCATTTGACCTGGCCATTGCCCTGCTAGGTATATACACACAAGAATTAAAAGACTCATATCACAGTGACATATGTGCACCCATGTTTATAGCAGCCCAATTTGTGATTGCTGCATCTTGGAAACAACCCAAGTGTCCATCAACTGGAGACTGGATAAAAAAGCTGTGGTTCTTCTACACAATGGAGTATTACTCTGCCATAAAAAATGATAAGTTTAAATCATTTCTACTTAAATGGACATACCTTGATGATATCCTCTTAAGTGAAATAAATAGGGCACAGATAGGTACATACCACATCTTTTCTCTGGTATGAGAAAATAAAGATGCAAATGAGTCCTAGCATTGTATGTTATATATTGTGAAATAGAAAATGCTCAATGTAAAATAGGGTGAAGGGGGAAAATTGATGAGATTATAACAAAAAAGTAAGGAAACAAATTTTATTTATATGGGGGGGGGCGGTAGGGTAAGTAGGGCTATGGGAAAAAATGAGAATTAAATTGTGTCTTATACTGATACAAATCCCCATTATGGAATGCAATCATGATGCGTTTATGTAATGTACCAATAAAAATTTAAAAGTTTAAAAAATAAAAATAAAAATAAAAGAAATGATAGCAACAAAGAAAAGATAGAAAAAAATCTTTCTGGGAAAAAAAAATCCAAAAAAAAAAAGAAAAAAGAATCACCAAAAGAGATCCCATTAAATTAAAAAGCTTCTGCACCAAAACAGAATGAAGAGACAATATACAGAATTGAAAAAAAATAGCACTTCCTTCTAAGACAAAGGACTATATGTATTATATGTAAATAACTCAAAACAAAACAAACAAACAAAAACTAGAGCCCCCAATTGTAATCACAGTCATTCCATAAATGAGCTTGTATCTTTCTTTTTTTACTCTACTACTCTACAGAAGCCCTGGTACTTTCTGTTTTCCACACTGCCAAAGTGAATTATACTGATCCTCTGTAGCTGAGACAAACAGAAGATTTTGCCTTCATGTGGAGCAGCATGTGATCTTTCTATCACTGAGTCACTGAAGTCTGTACAGCTGATAGATGAGGATATGAAATAGAAAATATATAAAAGTAAAGAGGGTGTATGGATAAACAACAAGGGGGAAAATAATATGAGAGTAATAAAAAAATAAAGTTTATGTATATAGGGGTTGGGGAGTTACAGGGTAGGTGGGGGAAGGGAAAATGAGAATCAAGTGTCACATTCTGATACAAATTTCTCAATGTTGAATGTGATGATGATGTGTATTCATAATGTACCTATAAAGACTTGAATTTAAAAAAAAAAAGAATCAAAATGGAGTTGCTTATATAAAAGCTAATAAGTAAAGCCAGAGGTTAGGAAGGATTCTTACCCACAATGGTTTAGTGATAACTACCACAAAAGACTGCCAGAAAACTGCTGCATAGAACTGCACCCTTAAATGAAACAAAAGGACTTCTGAAAGGACATCTGACTAGCCAGCTGCCTACTAATATTAGAACTTTATTTCATTATAATATATTTAACATCTTCATTTTTGTTTTTGTTTTAAATGTCCTCTTGCTGTCAGTCCTTTGAATATGCTTAGAGTATGCTATGACAGGTATACTGCTGTTACAATGGTTTAATCTATTCAAGTATTTGAACCAGAGTTTGCAGAGACTCTGACTTTTAGTTTGACAACTCAGTATTCTCAAAAGTAGCTGGAATATTCAACCTTATTTCTTCAAAAATGAGACTTTAGATAACTGGATAAATCTTGAAAAAATATCTCATGGTTACTGACAACCTAATTGGTCAGAGTCCTGCTACTATTTTCAGTTTTAGCCAAACACTGAAAATCAAGTATAACTTTCTAGTTCTAATTTTTTAATAATTTATTTTGTTAAAGTATGGACAATTATGAGGAAGAAAAGTGGAGAGTCTAAAGTGCCAGACTGTAATAAATTTTCCCAGAATTTGTCAGCATATTATTCATTAATTTTTGGTTCTGATCACATCCAGAATCAGGATATTGAATTGCTGGAATAAGCAAAGTTACCCAAAAGATATATGTTTGTTATTGTATAATGGTATAATAAAAAAATGAAGTAGAAAATGATAAAATGATGAGAGACAAACAAAAAATATTTATAACTGTTAAAGTTCATAATAAAGTTAGTTATTTCCATAATAGCACATTTATTATGTTATTTTAGGATAGGTTTCTTTCTTTCTTTTTTTTTTTTTTTTGAGACAGGTTCTCTCTTTGTAGTTCAGGCTGGGCCTGTGCTCAGCCTCAAACTCATATCACAGCAATCCTCCTGCCTCTGCCTCCCATATGCTGGGATTACAGGCGTGAGCCACCACACCTGGCACTGTGGTATGTGGTACTGGTTGTTGCTGGGCGTGAGTCTCCACGCCTAGTATGGTATGTGGTTACCGGGAAATCGAACCCAGGTCCTTGCACTTGTGAGACAGGCGCCGGAACCACTGAGTTGAATCCCTGGCCCTAGGATAGGTTTCTATAAGAGAAAATGATCAAATATAAAGTGATTTATAATACTTGCAGGGAAGATAAAAATCAAACATTTTAGAATGCAGTATACATATACATATATTTTTCATAGTCTCCAATCAGAAATGTTAAATGTTGTGTTTTGTACTATGAAATATGTACTTTTGTCTTACTGACATGAATGGTGATATTCTGTGATATTTTTCACAAATCACTGTATGTAATAATTGCCTCTAGCCATTAATATGCAAATATGTACAATTTATCACTGAGTTTTCACTATATAGAGAATATAGTAGCTCTGAATTTTATTTAAGAATGAAAACCAGAGTTTTCTGCCATTTAACGACACAGGAGGCCTCTAATAGTTAATCTATGCAACTGAAATTACAAGTGATAGTCTACAAACATTCTGATTTTAGAAACTGTCAGAGAAAGACCAATATAATATCCTGTTAATAAATATTCAAATTCAGTAGATCCGCATGAAAAGGTTGCCATCCTGCTAGGGAAATGAACAGCAGACATTTGATTCTATTGTGAATTGTGCTCTCTGTTCAGACTTTCTATTGCTAGATGTTGCCTGTATATTCATACCAAATCAGAGCATTGTTCTTGAAAGCTTAGTTCTTTTAGAAAATTGAGTACATCTATCACATCATTCAAAAATAAATTAATAACAATGCATAGATTTTTGCATTTGGATCAACTTTAAAACTTTTATATTCTGATAATTTTTCTTGATATCATTTCATTTATATACAGAGTACTTCACTATAACTCACATACCAGGATTATGACTTTAAAAAGATTGTTTTAACTTTCACTGCTTTTTAAAATATTTTCCTTTTATGAGTTAATAGCCAGTTACATATACATCTCCTTAGTCAATATATTTACATGACAGAAAATATTAGAGTTAGCTATAATTTTACTTTGGTTCTGCTTTATTTCAAACTAATGAAAAATACATGCAATAGAAAATATGCTGACAAAGCAGTCCACATGTCATTTAAAGTATCAACATTTGTTCACCTGCAATAGAGCATTTTCATATTTTACTTATTGTAGCCTTTAACATGTTTTGTTGTTATTGATGCTGTTATTGTTGTTCTTTGGCTTTTACTATAACACTGGTCATAGTAGGTCACACGGGCCTCAAAAGTGAGGTTTTCCTGTCTCTTCTTTCTAAGTAACTAGGAATATGGCTTTGTGTTCCTAAATGTGCTCTTTTTCCCCTAAAGTTCTCTTATTGTAAATAAATCTGAGTATTTCATTTTTACTAATAGCTGGAAGCATTACACTATTTTTATTTTGTTTTTCCCTTTAAAATATTGATTGCAAAGCAATGAGTGCTGATTTAACAGTGTTTGTGTTCAGTAATCTACATTCTGAATTTTTAGATTTTATCACTGTTCATAACCTGTATGCCCATTTCCTTAGCAATTAATAAATCATTTGACTTAATATATTATATGTTATGGTTTTCTGTAACTTTTGAAATTTTATAAATACTTTTTATGCATATGTACTGAGTGTAATTTAAATGCAAACATAGAGAAGTGTAATATATATTAACAATGAAAATGTCATTATCATCATGGAATTCTACAAATAAACAATGTATTTGCAGCATTGCATAGTCCTACTTTATCAAACATTCTCACATAACTGCTTCTGTATTTCTGTGGATTTCTTCACTTCCCAGTCACACCTCCAAGAATACAAAACTAATTAAATATATGAATACTTCACAACTCATATAAATCAATATATTTTGATATTAATTTTAGCAACTCTACTGTTGCATGTAATCAACAATATTAATTATCTCTGTTGATTAGAGCAGGATGATGCTGAATTAAGACTTTATACAAATTTCTATTCACTAAGATTAGATAAAGATAAACATACTTCATGAGTCTAAACTGTTAATAGAGATGAAGATCAGAAAAACAGTTAGCCTCCATAGTCTACTACCATTATAAATGAATCAACATAATTATTTGTATGTTTTTGAGATTCTCAGTATATATTTGACTTAATCTTTTTAACCAAGCAATGTATCATTTCTTTTCTGTTAGGCTTTGTGTACTCAAACAGAAAATCCTGAGATCTTGCTGAGAGCTGTACAGCTAATCAGTCAAAAGGCAAGCACCAGTACTTGATGCACAGAATTTTAACCTCCACTGAATATCATTTCCACCACTGGGACAGAATAATCATAACTACAGATTCAGATGTTTGTTATATATTCTGGCTGCTACAAAGAACCTCAAAGTCTGATTTGGGGTGATAATTAGAGACAAATAAGAAACTCTAAATACTTACAACTATATCCCACCCAGCACAGCACACAGAGGTCTGGAGGATATTGACATTTAATTTTTAAGGAACGTTTCAAGATTGTGAGGTAAGGATTTATCATCATATAAAGCAATGGGAAAACTTGCAGAATTCATATAATATATGTATCTACTCTACATGATGGAGCAGAAATTTCCATCAAGTTAGATATTTTATAGTTAATATCTATCATATTGGAGTGTTTTCTTTTATATTTAATCAAGAAAAGTATCTATTACTAGAAATAACATTGTACAACTTACCATGAATTTCACAAAGTTTCTGTAATTTTACTGGTATTATGTATTATTAAAATTTCCTTCCTCTGAAGTAAAGAAAGTTGAGACCTTGTCCTAAATTATTTCCATCTTATTTGTTATATCAGATTGTATGGTATCCTAGAATACATGTAAAGTAGGAAGAAACATGTGTGTTACTGAAAATGTAGAAGAAAAAGGAAGGGAGAGAAAAAGGGAGAGTGAGAGAGAGACAGAGACTACCAAGGGTTTCAAACCAAGAAAGGGATTCATGTTTGAAACCCAGAGGAAGGTAAAATTCAACTATCAAGTGTTCTGTACTTTTATGGATACTATATGAATTAAAATGAACTTCAATCAGAAATAAATAAGAAGCTGAAACCAAAACATTAGGTAGTTTTCAGCGTCATAAGATTCTCTTTTCTTCTGCCTAAGTAACACCTCATCCACCATAAACTTTCTTGCTTTAGCCTTCTAAAATTCATATACATGTTAAAATGCGTATATATATATATATATATATATATATATCCTTCTAAAAGTCATATATATATATATATATATATATCCTTCTAAAAGTCATATATATATATACACATCCTTCTAAAATTCATATATGTGTGTGTGTGTGTGTGTGTGTGTGTGTGTGTCTTATCCAATGAGTGACTTTTTGAGACAGAGTCTCACTTTGTAGTTCAGGCTGGCCCTAAGCTCAGCCTCTAGCTCAGTAATCCTCCTCCTACCTCTGCCTTCAGAGTGCTGAGATTAGTGATGTGAGCCACCATGTCTGGCATTGTGGTATGTGGTTCTGATTGCTGGCGGACATGAGTCTCCATGCCCAGAATTGTTGTATTTGGGTACCGGGGATTGAACCCTGGACCATGGGCTTCCAAGGCAGACACTTCCATGGCAGGGCTTCCATGGTGTCCATGTGGCTGGAACCACAGAGTTAAGTTCTTGTCCAAGAAAACCACCTTGCCACACATTCCTACTGCTTTTCGAACATTTCATTTTTTATAGAGTGGCAAACAGTACCAGTAGCTATACTTGGGACAATGGGGGGATTATTTTGTCCATAGTTACAAACCAAGATCTGTTCCTTCAAATACTGAAGCACTGTTACAACATAAATTTAGATTTACTTAAATCCAAGTATAATATAAAATATGTTTATAATGAAATTGATGATTAGGCCACAAATCATGTACCTTCTACTACCTTTATTTTATTTTATTTATTGATTGATTGAATGATTGATTAGGCCACAAATCATGCACCTTCTACTACCTTTATTTTATTTATTTACTTATTTACTTATTTATTTATTCATTTTTGAGGCAGGGTCCTGCTTTTTGAGGCAGGGCCTTAAACTTGTGACAATCCTCCTGCCTCAGCCTTCCAGATTGTGGGATTACAGTCTTCTACTACCTCTATTTTAAACAGTAAAGAGAACCAACTAAGATGCCAACACAATTCTTACTAGATTTTATTTTAATCAGTAATATTTTAGTTCAAAGTAAAATAAGATATTGAATTATGATCAGTAATGTCATCACAAAAACTAAGCAGCAATGGGGCCGGGGATATAGCTCAGTGGTTCAGGGCCAGCCTGAAGTACAAAAGCAAGACTCCGTCTGGGGAAAAAAAAAATCTATCACAATTATAGTGTATTTCTCAACACAAATCTTAAATGTCAAGGGCCGGGGATATAGCTCAGTGGTTCCGGTGCCTGTCTTGCAAGCGCAAGGACCCGGGTTTGATTCCGGTAACCACATAACAATACTGGGCATGGAGACTCACCCCAGCAGCAATCAGTACCACATACCACAATGCCGGGTATGGTGGCTCACTCCTGTAATCCCAGCACTCAGGAGGCAGAGGCAGGAGGATTGCTGTGATGTGAGTTGGAGGCTGAGCTCAGGGCCAGCCTGAACCACAAAGTGAGACCCTGTCTCAAAAAACCTTTAAAAAAACCCAAACAAACAAACAAAAAATCCTAAGCAGCAAAAGATAATATGGCAACTTTCAGGTCTTTGGGAATACTAAATGTTTTGTAATTTGTGCTATTTTATGTAAGTTTTTTTTTTTTTTTCCCCACTTACAAGGAAAGAAAATCCCTTAGAATAGGGTCGGGGAGTTAGCTCAGTGGTTCTGGCACCTGTCTTGCAAGCGCAAGGGCCCGGGTTCGATTCCCTGGTAACCACATACCATACTGGGCGTGGAGACTCACGCCCAGCAGCAACCAGTACCACATACCACAGTGCAGGATGTGGTGGCTCCCGCCTGTAATCCCAACACTCGGGAGGCAGAGGCAGGAGGATTGCTGTGATGTGAGTTAGAGGCTGAGCTCAGGGCCAGCCTGAACCACAAAGCGAAACCCTATCTCAAAAAACCTAAAAAAAAAAAAAAAAAAAAAAAAAATCCCTTAGAATAAATACTTTCTGGATTTTCCAAGAATCTAATCAAGTGATATTAATATTTAATTATATATTTCTTACTACTATGCTGTCTGCTATTTTCTTGTGTCAGTCTGTTTTACCATCATTTGTCTTAACTGATCTTTAAATTTTGGCATTTTATTAAAATTTACTCCCTTCTCTACCCACATATTCCTTGAAATGCACATATCAAGTTGCATAATTTTAAGTATTCTTTATTTATTGATGCTTCTTACATTCTCTATCTCAAGCCTTGAATGTATGTGAACTGGATATAGGTACTCATTTACTTAGATATTATCACTTATGCATCTAACACACTTTCAAATCCTAAAACTGCAGCACACTGTGGAAGACAGAAGAAGATGTCCCGCAGTTCCCAACACAGCACCTATGAAGATCCTTCTGGTCTCTGTCTCTAACTTCAGTCCTCTTTGATGTACCCTTGTGTGCTACCAGTATTCCAAGCACAAAGTTTGCATTCAATAACATTATTGTTTTGAACTTTAGAACATATTCTGAAAGCAGATATACTTACCATCTTCACTAATCTCATCACCAAACAAAAGTCAAGTTTTCACATTTGGACTGTGATATAACCTTTATCTAATGTTCTTGCTTCTATTCTTCATCAAACCATTATCCATGCCTAGTATTCACTTCTTCCACCTCTCTCTCCAATGCTTGCCTTGGATTACAATATGTTCCTTTAGCTTATGTGCCTTACTCTTGTTTTCTTTAAATTCCACATGCAAACTACAATTCTGCTTCCATAGTTCTGCAGATTGAAAAAGGTTGGTAATTTCTCCTCGGTAAATTCTTCTTTGGAGTTGATATACATTTGAGATACTGCACTATTTCAGTATCTCTTTTCTGGACAAATTACTTTCCTTATAGAAGACTGCTTTAAGAAAGTTAAGATTCAAAGACATGTACTAAGTCAGTCTCACTGTTTATATTATTTTCTTGGATTGTGGTAAATCACTTAATAGATGCAAAATTTCATCTGTCCTCTAGATGGTAAACAGGAATTTGTTCTAGATTCATGTTCAAAATGATGTTGTTGGGAGAAATATTGAATAAAGGATTATTTTTACAATCTCTAGCATAAAAATGGTTTAAAATTTTTTTTAATTAGAGATTTATAGTTCCATTTGGCTTTAAAATTTAAAATTCTGAAACCCAGTAATAGACTGTGGAGTACATTTATTCTGACTGCATAATTTGATTAAGCATGCTGAACTTAAGAAGTAAGAAAATGTACCAGTTTGTCTAATTAGGTATCTCTAAGGTCTCATCCTTTATTGAATTCAAAAAGAAAAAAGAAAGCAGCTTTGTAGATCATGGATCAACTAAACCAGGATTTTGGGTTACTGACTTTCCTTAAGCTCCAATACACTTGTTTAATGTTATGATCCTGCAGTATAACATTAGGGTAAAAGGATATAGGGACAAATGGCAATTTTTGTGGAGGTACAAATGGATAAAATTATATCTAAGATGAATTTTTCTACTTGTTGGAAGAGTATTTTTCTAAATTCTGAAAATGTTAAGTTTAAGATTACCACAAAAGTTAAAATCATCAGCATGGAAAAAATTACCAAACATTTTATAATTCATCAAACATCAGTTTCTCAAACACAGAAACAATCAATGCATTTTAAGATGAAAGAAAGAAGGAAGGAGAGATGTAGAAAAAAATATATGCCTCACTCAAGAGGCAAATACACAGAATGGTCAAAATTTTGTCATTTTTCTTTTAAAAAAATATATATACACACACATATATATGTATATATACATATATATGAAAAATATTTTAAGTTGCATTAAAGAAGTGAACTGTTATTCTACAGAGTGTTTTAAAGCTTTATAGTACTCTTTGTCTTAATGATTTTTGACAATTTCTGCTTTGAAGTCATCCAGGAAGATTTCACTGCACTGAAAATGAAACTTTTGATATAAAGTTGTGTAATTCTATGTTACATTAAATTATTTTCTGTAGATTACATGCAACTGACTATTATTTAATAATCTAATATTGTATTTACTTAAGTCCTATTTAGACATAAAGCAATTTAAGAATAAAAATAAAATAAAAATCACAAAAATAAGTAGAAGTATGGAGATCATGAACACTACTGAGACATACACCTATTTTGAGATCTTTAAAAACAGCCAAATAGAATTGGATGTATATTAACAATTCTACAGCTTTCATACCTAACAGATGCTTTTGTATTTAACATAAAATTTCCAGCTATAAATAATAGCATTTTCATTAATTTAAACAATGTACATGGCTGTTGATATTATTTTAAATAAATCATTTATTTGTGTAACTAACAATATTTTTTGCATCAAAGATATTTACTAAGAATTTGTTAGTTCTACCAAGGATATCTCTTTCTTCAAGCTACTGAACTCTGAAAAGATAGAGAATATTTAATAAGATGATTGAAATAAAAATTTTAAAAGTAATATGTTAAAATTTGAAAAGTAAAATATCGTACACTTGTAGAAGTCTTAATGCTATTTTATTACACTATGAAAATGCTTTTTAGATGTACTCTAATGTCAGATTAACTGCTTGAATTTCTGCTAATTGATCTTTAAAAATAAAATATACATTTAAAAATTCATTCCTAGGAAAATTGAGGCACCTTGAAACTATAGTGTTAAGTGAAGTAAATCAGACACACAGCTTAAATATCAGAGTTTCTCTTATATGAGAAACCAGAAATATAAGTAACATGCAAAATAACAGATAGCTAATAGGAAAGAGGGAAACAGACCCTTTGCAAAAGGGAACGGGCTGAAGAAATGGAAGGATAGTGAGGGTAGCAAAGGAGAAAAATGCATGAGGATGTACTGTGTTGCAGGAACTCTCATACACGGAATCTAGTCATGTTATATTGCAAAAACGTACTAGTAAAAAAATATTTTTTTCTTCAAATAGTACTTTTCCTTTGAGCCCCCCACAGCACCAGAAATCCTTCCTTATTTACTTTGGTGAGAGTCGGTGCTCTTCACTCTTTCCTCTTCTGTAAAGTATTCTGTTCACATCCTAACTTTGTTACATTCTCTGCAAAAGTAAACAAAGCTGTATTTCTATTGGTTGCCTTGTTTACTATCATATTTGTTTTTTTCTCAGATCAGAAAATGTAAACCTACTGATGATTTTCCAGGGTAAAGTATTTCATTGAGGGGCAACATCATTTCTGTTTTGTGAGGACTTTTTAAACTTAATATGTTAAACTAAAGAAACTTATGTCCATAGAGCAAATGGAGCTTTATGTTTAAGTAGTCATATTTTGTTATTTGTGGCTTTTATGGGACTTTTTAATCAACATAATAAATAGTTAAAGAGACACATTTCCTACAAGCAAACCTGAAAATCTTACTATGCAAAAGTTTTTCATGTAATACACTCTCAGTTAATTTGAAATATTCAATACCTGATGGTACCATTAGTTAAAATGTCAAAAACACTCTATCGTGCATTTTTACATTGTCTGACAGCAAAGTGTAAATTACTAAGAACAATGGATGATTGAAGGTTTATATCAAATTTGACACGTACTTGATTTTATATACAAACTTTAAAATCATGCTCATTTCTACTTAACACAAATGCCAAGGGCTTGCAGATCAAACAGCCAAATAGGAATTTTTGATATTTTACCTCTACTTATCATTTAATCCATCTTCTGGATGGGTTTAGAAAGATTTATATGTGGAATAGGATGTAAAATGAAAAACAAGTTACAGCTGTTAAAGTATGAAATGCTAATAATAAATAGAAACATCTAACACCTGTCATGTTGAGTTGTGTTACGAGTTTGTGTATTGATTAAAATATTTCACCAAGACATATTGTGATAATAAAAGGAGAAAAGAGGCAGTTACATGATATACAATGTGAAATTAAAATCTCTTACTCAACTTACATTTCAAAAGAAGACAGTACGAAACTTTTGTTATCACAAGTGAGAAACACTTTTAACTCTAATGAATGTTTCTAATTATGACAAAAATCAAAATGCAAATTTTAGATTTCAGACAGAAAACAACCTTTCCTATTACATTTCCAATGCCAAGAGAATATTCATATCCTGAGATTCCTAGTATTTTTTAAAAGGGGGAGAAAAGAAAACAATTTTTTTGGCACATATAATCTGTATTTCTAGCAGACAGATGTTAATTATGGGAAAAAAGAGAAATCACAAACAAAATTTGTATTTTAGGTCTGGCAGACCCTGGTTGCTTTCAACTTTTAAACATAAGTGGGGGTATCTAAGAATGAAATTATTTGTGAAATGATGACTAGAAACTAAACAGTAATATATTTCATTACAATAAAAATACTTAGGTCTTTATCAATTAAAAATTCACATTACACCTTCAAATGGAAATTAAAAATAAAATATGATTACCCATTATATTTCTATTGAGGTTTTCATATTCATATTTTTACTGTAGTTAAGTTAAAAATATTCACTACATATTTTTTATCCTCAGTGTAAGGAAAACTGTCTTGCACAATGAATGTTAATTAGAGACAAATAAATCAAGAGAAGTCATTAAGTATGTGGGCCAGTTCAAACTTAATAGGATAAAAAGAGTTCAAATGGAAATTAAGTCTGTCTGTCTGTCTTTCTTTCTTTTTTTATTTTTTTTTACATTATAGAGATAGAGTTTGCCTCTGCTTCCACAGATACTCTGTGCAAAACTACCCTACACTTAATTGCTTAAATTTCATGGCTGAGGGCCGGGGAGTTAGCTCAGTGGTTCCGGCACCTGTCTCGCAAGCGCAAGGACCCGGGTTCGATTCCCCGGTAACCGCATAACAATACTGGGCGTGGAGACCCACACCCAGCAGCAACCAGTACCACATACTACAGTGCCGGGCGTGGTGGCTCACGCCTGTAATCCCAGCACTCGGGAGGCAGAGGCAGGAGGATTGTGATGTGAGTTTGAGGCTGAGCTCAGGGCCAGCCTGAACCACAAAAGCGAGACCCTGTCTCCAAAAACCTTAAAAAAAAAAAAAAAATTTCATGGCTGAATTCCCACTGTATAGGTAAATATTCAGTATGCATGAAGTTTAAATAAAAGAACTATGCATAGTGTAACTATGGGTAATTTCCATATATCCTAATAAATATAGCATGTCAATTTATGGCAGTAAGAGGTGCTTGTATATTCATTATAAAACATAATAATTCTTGTTCTTAACAAATTACAGCTTAAGTCAATCATACTCTTTACATAAATGTATATTCCTTATTAATATATGATAAAATTTTGAATATTATCCATTAGCAACAAGAGTTCATTAAAAAATAAGTTAAAAATAAATTATATTCCCCACACGGAAATTTATCCTAATTTAAATAAAATCTAAATTTAATTTAGTTTTTATATGGACTGTGGTATCTCCTAAACCCCACGAGTAGCTGCATGAAACAGAGATGTACCATTCATCCCAACCCACTATCATCTATAACGTCTGTACCTCTTCACAGGCTCTAACAAACGCAATGGTATTTCAGAAGGTCATTTGTCTCTTCTTAACTCCTAATGTGTAGACAACTACTAAGCTTAAATACATGAAAGAGATGATGGATATGCCATCAAGATGACAGGCATGACTAGGTTTTGGATATCTCATTAACAAGAAGTGCCTAGAGCCCCATGGGAATGCCCATGCACAAGACTGCAGGAGAAACAGCTCAGCGAAGGCACCAAATGGCATGGCAGATAAAATGGTAATAAAAAAAGGAAAATCTAAGCATATAGGAGGTGCAGCATTGTGGGGTGGGTAGGGAAATCGGAAAAAAAAATGAGAATCAAATTGTGTCATATTATACACTGGTACAAATTTGTTTCAATTTCGTGTGTGTGTGTGTGTGTGTGTGTGTGTGACATCTGATGAATGACTATGTAGAACAAGACCAGCACAACAGAAGAACTGTAATAAAGAGAGAAACATTAAGACTGCCAAAGCAAGTTAAGAGCAGGGATTTAGAACTGAAAATGTTTATGAAGAGCTGGTGGTATTATTATATGGTTTCCATGGTCTAAGGAAAAACAGCAACGTTCAGACATTAAGTACATATTGAAAATTCATCGTGGGGAAAACACAGAAATATCACTGGAAATACAAAACAAATACATTTGGGTAAACCTGATATTTTGTAGGAAGAGCAGTAAAACAGAGATTAGAAAATTTAAAACAATTATCCTTGTATTTAACCTTTATGTCACCATGTGATATATAACTGGTGAAGTAGTTGCTATAAATTTGAGAATATTTTTTTCAACTAGTGTGGTGTTAACAAGAAATAAAATTATATTCTGTGGCACATAACACAATGCTGGGCATGGTGGCTCATGCCTGTAATCCCAGCACTCTGGAGGCAGAGGCAGGAGGATTGTTGTGAGTTCGAGGCTGAATTCAGGACCAGCCTGAACTACAAAACAGACCTTGTCTCAAAAAAAACAACAACAAAAAAAAACCAAAACAAAACAAAAAACCACTTGATTCTGTTATGTCACTGCATAATCTTTTTTGTGTGTTTACAAACATTTGTTTTTCTCATTAGTAAATATGTTCTGTTTTGGTCAATTGTGTACTCACATAAATTTACTGTGTAAAAAATGTGATAACATAATATCCTAATGCTTTAAAATAAAGGAAGCAATTTGAACTATATCAGTAAGCACTGAACATATCACAAGCATGTGGAAAGCATGATTTAAATATCTCCAAAATGAAAAGTTTGCACTAACATTTAGTAGAATAGAATTTAAAAAGAAGTTTAAGTAGTTTCTTCTACTCTTAATGTTTTCCTCAATTTCAATTATATAGTTAAATTAGTGTTGCACATTAATATTAACTAGAAGTAAAGATCATAAATTCATAATCAGAATTCAGGAAATATTTCAACCTCTTTAAATCAAAGTAAATAAAATATAGGCATGTACAATATTGTCTGTATTGTGAAGGGTTTAAAATAGAGGAACGCTCATTGTAGAGTAAAAGTCAGTAAAGGTTTCTGGAAGAAAATTTAACTATAATTATAAAAATGCACTAGTAAGTAGATCACAGTGTAACAGTCTCAGTTTGCAGTACAGATTGGACTATCATCTCTAAAAGATTCACCACCACAGTTTTATATAATACTGCAAGCTTAATAAAAAAGCTTTTTATCCAAAAAATCGGTGTGGTAGAGGCTGTTTGTAGGTCACATCCATTCCTGTGGGTCTCCATGACTTTAGTTATAGCTATGGTACACAGCTTCCCAAGCCCACAGCAATTTTATGCTTCAGTCTTGTACCCAAAGCTCCCTGAAATCAAATGCATCCTTTCTAACAACTACCGGTACTCTTTCACTCAACAATGGAAGAGCTAGGGAAAAATGTTTAGCTCCCTACTTTTAAATGAGTGATGTAAAGTTGCACTTTATAAATTTCCTCAGGAAGTTCATTACAGGATTAAATCCCAGATAGGTACAGTAGAAATCAATTTAACCATACATCCTCCTGCTTTTCCCTCCACTCCTGCATTATTCTTCCTGTTTCTTCACTACTGTTTCCCATCCCTGCCTCTGAAATAAACTCCCTCTGCTCAGAGTTTGTCCAATCTTGCTTTTTCACTAGCCCACACAATTACAGGTATCATTGTGTAAGTTCAAAAATAAGTTATATAAGTTAAGAGGTAATAAATATAGGGAGACATTGGTTCTTCTTTCAGCAAAGAATGAATAACACCAGATAGATCACCAATGGAAGCATGTGCAATTACGATTATTACTCCCAAAGAATACAGCGTTGTAGGATTAATGACCAGGCTCTACATGCTGTATGCATTCATTTAAAAAGTAACCTAGGTTACATTTTAGTAAATACAAGCATTTTCATTTTAACAGGGAAATAATCATTAATATATCTGCCTGTCATAACTATCAAGGACAATCTCAAATGTGATCTTGATATTGGCATTTACAGAAGATGTGAAAATGGCATTTGTAAATTTCAGGTTTTGTCGTGTCTAATGCAATTCACCTTAAATTATAAAGAGCAGAAGAGAGGAGGCTGCAAAGGGAACTCATAGTCAATGTAAGTTTATATACCTGACTTGGAAATCAAATGTGAGAAAAATTGCAGTGATGACTATCTGCTGAACATGCGTAAGGCTTTAGATTTTCTAGCTTTAGATCCCTGAAGGTACTTAAATATAATTTGGTTAACTACCTCCTTCAAAACTTAGTGTTATTCATGGATTTTTAAAGCTTTCAGGCAAATGCACTATCTCTGTAAATATCTTAGTCAGTAATTTTGCCAACCAATGAGGATGAGCAATAAGAAACTAGACTTGCATGTATTTGTAAAATAGAGTATTCTCATTCAAATTATCAAAACAGTTGATAAAACTGTCTTAATATTTTCAATGTAAATTACCAGTTCTGAAATTAATTCATGCTTTGATATTTCTATATATGAATCATTCTCAATGAAGAATGATTAGGAAATAAACTTCCTGAAACTAGGAAATCCTTATTTACATTTCTGATAATATAGGTAAGGTTTCTGTGAAAGACTGCTAATAACACTACTTTAACGAATATATGAATAAAAAAATTAATTTGTGGACTACAATACAATGTCCCAAAAGAAAAGCATAATGTTCACTGCTAAGGCTGTATCTTCATAATGCATTTTATATTTTGTTTAATATTAGTTTTGGGCTCTGCTAAGCATGATTTTATTAAAATATTTTACATTTCCTTGACTTTAACTTTCAGATATAATAATAGTAATTACTTTTCAGATATAATATCATATTTTTACTACAATTATTTTAATTAATTATTGGATGAAGAAGTTGAATCATGGAATGTTCCTGTAGGAAATATAATTAGCAAGCAAAATATCATGATCATGGAACTGCCAATAAACGGTTTTGGACATACTTATCTAGGGAAACCTGGTTTGATGCTAGTTTGAGCAGTGTTAGCAATGAGAATAAAACTTTTTCATTTGAACAAACTAAAGTTCACAAAATTTTCCTAAGATGACGTGAAGAAATTTTTAGTAATAAAAAGTTCTATAGTCAATGCACTTTTCCAATTTTTATTAAATTACATTAATCTTACTCCTACATGAACTTTATAAACTCCTATGCAAATACTTCATTAAATATATACATAATTATAATCTTACCTTTGAAGATCTCCCATTTTGATCTGTAAGATGCTAATAAATTCACGTATCAGAATATGCTCTTGACAAGATCATTGGATTTTCACCATTATTACCTTACTGTTTAAAGTCCCCAGTGACTGTTCCAACTTCCTTCTATCTTATAAGCCCAATTCCAATAGTGATCTACCAAGGGTAAAAAGTTTAGCTAAAATCATTACCATGCGAAAAAAAAAAAAAAAGGGAAAAAAATAGAAACAAAGCTTATGCAGGGGGAGCAGGTTGAAGGAAGAGCAGTGGAATAGGAAAAAAAAAAAAGAATAAAGATACATCACATACAGGTACAAATTCTCACTGACATATGTGATCATAATGTATTCCCAAAATGCATCAATAAATTCAATTTTTTTTAAAATGTCACAATTTAATGTTTGGAGAAATAGTAAAAAGGGAATATTCTTAAAATGTTTTTTACTCCTTTAAAAGAATGCAAAATCAAACAAGAATTATGCTCTCCTACCTTCCTTGGCTGACTAAAGACTATGTTCACACGGGTGTACACACACACATGCGCAAGGCTTTTACACAGAAATCTTATAGACAATAGGTTGACTTCTTATAGGATAAATGTCATAGTTGTGTGACAGGTACAGTTACTGTCACATGATCAGACATTATACTTTAAGACTGCTCTGCTGTATAGAAAGTATAAATATTTTAATAATGGAAATACATTTTTATTAGGAGTTGCGAATGAAAAATTATGTAGCTGGTCAGTCTTGGATTAAAACACTCCTTAATTTTATTAATGTTAATTATGAAAATCTAAACAAATTAGAGCTATTAAAAAACTATTCATATTAAGAAGGATGCACTAAATTATAATGGAATAAATTATTCCAATTACTTAAAATTTAAAAGGATAGATGTTATTTCCAAGCTACGAAACAGATTTGTATGTCCACCATATATCAATTAGAGATTCTTTTTACATGACCCTCTTAGTCTTAATTTCTATTTCTAAAGTATATTAAATATTTAAAGATAGGATCTGAGAAACAAAAAAATATTAAATAGTATAGAGATGGGGACCCCTAGTTAGTTAAAAACAAAATATCTTCAGTAATGAGAAACACTGACTTCTGCATTATCAAAGCTCTTGCACTAATAAATTTGTTGGTGAGTGAATAACAGACTGTGAAGATTTTTTCTCATGTGAACTCTTTCCTGTTGAAAAATGATTTCAAATGGTAAATTTAGCTGGTTTTCTAATCACTGGGATCCTAATGTATTCTATCATCACGTTGGCTGCACACCTGCATCACAAGCTACAAAGACTCCAATACATACTTCTAATAGGAACTGTTATTTAAACTAAAAAAACACGAGGATACTGCACACTAAGACGATATGACAGCACCACAGTGCATAAGCCTGCACTCAGCACTTTTTTCAATTCTTCAGAATACAGAGGCACTTTCTCATCTTTACGCCTTCGCCCTCCGTCGCCATATTTGAAAAGCCTGTCATTTTCCTGGTAATCTAGAACTCATGGTGCACAGGGTAAAGCCCTCTTCAAGCTCCAGCTGAAATGGCTGCAGCTGGAGAACGTGCTGACAGTCCCCACGTCTGACGCCTCTCCTGTGGGACCCCAAGTTATTTCATGCTTTTACTACATTGTCAGACGTACTCAAAATTTGTTTTTGTGGTTACAGTCTTTATTAAACTGTGAGCTGAGATTGGAGATGTGACTCTTTTGTTTACAATAAAAAATCTACCAGTTCTCTCAATAAATATTATTTTGATTGATTTTAAAAACACTGTACTGACGATACTAAGAATAATATAAATGTGTTCATAATTTCTGGAGTACTAATTATTTGAAAAAACGCTATATATACCTATTTATATGAAGGTTTCAGTATAGCAGAAAATAAAAAGGAACTGTCTATGGCTGCATTTATTTCCATTACATGTAAGAATGAAGACTGTTTTACTGGAAGCTATTATGCCTAGGGAAGCAATATCCAGCAGTGGCTCACAAGTAAACTGATAATTCAGATGTCGATGGTCCTAACATGATCTACACCTCTCTATAATCATTTGGTATTCATCAGATACATTTGGCTTATTTTAAAAACAAGACTGATGGAGACAAGGCCATAATGGTGTATCTGGGTTAAAAAAGGAATTCCAAGTTTTGAGTGTGTCTTAGTGTATGACCTTGAAATCTCTGTATACACACTATCTCTTAGTATCACCTTAAAGTAAGTATAGTTCCCTTAGAAAGCTACTGTTATCGTTACAGAGAGGAAAAAAAAGCTGTGCAAGGATGTAATGTGTACATTATAAAAATTTGTATGGAAATGAGAAATAATTAAAAATAATGTTGCTTAAAAACATACTGAAATAGCAAAAACTGTATCATTCTCTAAAAAGTGTTTTTCTTTGTTTCTAAGAGTATAAAAATATACTGGATTAAAACACATAGAAAGATATTCCTATGTGAATAAACACAAATATACATAATTAATTAAAATGAAGGTTGAAAAAATATGTGTATAAATATAATATTCTGTGTATATCTACTTATACAATGGAATTGATATGGCGATATTTTAGCTACATGTTTAATAAACGCTTTGGCTAAAGATCACATAATAAATCCATGTATTTTTAAGCTACATTTATTTGTTGTCTGATGTAATTCATATAGTTTTACTGCTAAAAGTAAAGCACATATTTACTATTTTTTTCTATTTTTTCCCTGTTCATATAGTACTGGGAACTAAGCACAGGATCTTTATTTTAAGGTATACCTCAAATCTTTTATAAAATTTCTTCCTGAGACAGAATCTCCCTACCCTGGCAAGTTGGTAAGCTCAAACTTTCAATCTTACTGCCTCAAGCTTTCAGAGTACTGAAATTACAGGCATGCAACACCACTTCTGGCTAATTAATTATCATAGCTTACATTTCTCATGAGAAAATCTAAATTTTTAAATCTTTCTTTTTTCCATGGAATAGTTGCAAATAAAAAAAAAAGACTAAACAATGAAACTCAAGTCAGTAATAAATTTGATGTAATTTAAACCATTTATATTCATCTATAAAAAACAACTGCCTTTTTATATGATAAATGATCTTATATGGTAAAATATCAGATATTTTCTTTATGCAAAGTTTATAAAAATAAAGTTGAATGAAAAATTTTTACAAGGAAGTGGTATTTCCTACATCCACAATCATTTCTCCAGGAACTCTTACTGGTCAAACTTAAGAGTTATCTTTCTTCTCAAGGCCCTAAATCCACACGAACTATAAAGTTTCACATGTTCATGTACAATAAGTGAACAGAAAAAAACTAAGTGGCGTCATATTTTGTCCTAGGAGGAGACTTTGAGGATCTGAATGAGTGATCTGAATGAGGATCTGAATCACATGTAAACTCACTCAGAATTTGGAATTGTGTCTTCAGCAGCGCCATGGGATTAAGACTTTCTGCTTTCCTATGAACCTGAACCTCTGTAAACGGACATTTTCTTACAAAAATCCTAAACTCTTTCAGTATTCTTTGCAATTAAATTATCCTAACGCATAAGTGAATGCATGGCAGAAGAATTGTGTTTATCCTTCTAAATCAGAAAAACTAAACTTATCTAATATCATTACAAGTTGCCATAAAGTGTACTCTCAGATTCTGTTGAACACAAACTTACTTCTTCCTCCCCAGATAAAAATCTTGATTCTGGTTATTTCAATACTCACAATTCCTAGAATTTTCTGTGCTGTAGGCTTTAAACTGATCAGAGCTATTATTATTCTTAGCTAATACAATATATCCTATGAAAACTATTAAAACATTTAGATTACTTAGAGCCTTTTAGATAGAAAGAAATAACTGAGCACAATTATTCATAGCAACATCAGGAGTAAACTGAAAGACGGCACAATTTTTAAAAGATACTTAAGTGTATTCTCATATTTTTCTCAGAAAAAGTGAAATGCTTTGAAAAATAAAGTTGAAGAAAAAAACTACATTTTGAGATTAATTTTGTCTAATTGTACTCATATTAAATACACAGTAAGGGAGCCACGCATGTATGCATGTTTCATAGTTTTCTGGTAACAGCATCAGCTCTATCAAACAAAATTGTAACATATTTTACTTTTATTATTCTTCAATATGCTAAGACATCACTTTCCAGCATTCCTAGCATTATATAATGAAAAATCTATTTACTGTATGAGTTATAAGAAGAGCATGGCTAATAAAAAATGAGAAACATTTAAGGTATTACTTGCTCATTATCAGATAATATTTTAGATAATTTCTAAGATGATACTTCTGTTTTCCAGAGACTTATAAGTTTTTTTTTCTGTATTATTTTCCTAGTGGTTTTTGATTTTGTAGGGAAAAATTGTAGTTTTGTTTAAAACATGGATATCATATTTGTTTGTTTTCTTCTTTTATTGAAAATGTTCCATTCAATATATCTTTAGTGTATATGTGCGGACTGCTTAAAACAATCACCTTATAATTTTAATACTAGTCTTATTTAGTTTTCAATTATTAAAAATAGTACATATTATCACTATATGAACCTATCACCTCCTATTTTTAATATAATGAAATCATTAAATTATTTAAAGATGAGACTATTTCAGGCCTGTCATTATTTAATTTTTAATATATGTTAATTCATTAAGAATGTAGTATACACATTTGTATAGTGCCCATATCATCCAATTAATTTCAAGATGCCACATAAATGGAATTCATATATATATATATATATATATATATATATATATATATATATATACTGAACTATGCAAACTTTATTTTTATGAAGATAATTGTAGACCTTACATTCATCTAATATTATCCATAAATACAGAGCAAGTTATTTATATTTTCATGTTGTAGAACCCTGAATAGTTTCCCAAATGCCAAATTAGTGATGTTTCCTGTTAGTCAAGAAGAAAATATAATTATAATTACTGTGCCAAAAATGTATCTTTTATTTTTGTTCCATATTCTAGTTTTTCAATACTTATTACTGTGAATATTTAAAATATGTGTATTTCCACTCTTTGCATTATTTATTCTTTTTGATCAATTTAAAGTGTGCCTCAGCCTTTGACCTAATTCTTTTTTTGTCAGTTAAAATTTTAAATCTGTCTTTCAAATTTATATCAAAGCCACTTACATAGCAATCTCCTTTTAGACTTTTAAAAGGAATAAACAGAGATTCTCTAAATCTATGAAGTTTGCTGAAAATACCACTTCGCCAATATTTTCCAGTTGGTTCTCATGCGTGATTAAAACTAAGACAGTAACAACAGGATTTGTAATGGGAAATCTTGTTCTGAATCTTTGGGGCTGATTTTTAAATTTTTTGTTCAAGTCTGTGAAAAGTTAATGAGACATGGCTCACTTTAAGGGCAGTTGGATTTCTGAGTGTATTCCAAGATTTCTACCTTCTTTCATAAGATGCTAGAGTTTCCCTATTAATTCTAGATTTCCTTTTGAATTTTTCATTAATTTCTGAATGACATTTCTCCAGAATCTAACCTTAATTCTCTTTCCCCACACAGCTACTATTCTGAAAGTTGTCATTTATCTGCTCAATGGTACATAGGTCTCATAAAAAAACAAGAGCAGATGATGTCTCTATCTGAATTGCTTTTGAAATATGGGAAGTGGAGTTTAAAATACTTCAAAATTCATCAACATTTCTATTAAAAGACCTAGTAAGAGTTGCTGCAAAAATAGCTTCTAGGTATGCTATAGGAGTATCATGCTGAAGGACTGAATATGAAGTGATATTCTGTAATTTTTATTTTAATGACACAAATATAATAATGGTAATTCATTTATGGCATTGTAGATTGGAAGATTAAAATAATTTTGTTAATGGCCACAAAAGATAATCTGAACAAAAATGCAATATTCAAAAATATTTCTAAGCATTCAAATAAGCAATTAGTTGCTTTGAGAAAAATAATAGAAAGATATAGAAACTGCATAAGCATGTACTGCATTTCCACGACCAGTCTGGTGCTGTGCTATGACATGAAAACATCTCATTAGTTTTTCCCATACAGATGAAATAGTAGTGAAAAAGCTGCTTTCTTTTCTAGCATTAGAAATGCATCCTATTATTTTTTTCCAAAGTTATAAATAAGAATTGCATTTCAATACATTCTAATATGAGTGATTTTACAGACAGATATTTCTACATTTTGGGAATCATTAAATATATATTATAATTTATACAATACATCATTTAGCTTGCATACTATTTATACAATATATTTCTAAGGAGGTGAGATTTCATGTCATTTATTCCTTAATATAAATATTGTTTAAACTAAATTTTATAGTAGTTTAAAAGTATATTAAGGAAACATAATTTTTAATGTACTTTACATTTCCACTAGAGTCTAAAAATATACTTTAGTTCTTTTTTTTTGTTTCAGCTCCTAAGAACCAGTTACCTTAAAAAAGTATCAGTATAATAAATAATTCCACCTGAAAATGGATTATTGAAAATGATTATTACTTCTATAATTTGAACATATTTAACTGAATAAAAACAATAATTACAAAAATATGATATAAAAGACCAACAAATAAGTATATTAACTATTTACAGTTTGCATAAACCATAGAGTCAAAATAAGCTAGCACTTATTTTTTAGTATTTATGTTAAATCAAGAAGTTCAGGATCATTGTTCTTTACTGTAGGTTTTCTTACACCATGGCACTAATTGAAGCTATTTTCTACATAGTTTTCCATAACAGCAGGGTTGTCATGGAAAGCAGTATTTTAAAACTTACAAAAATCTTTCAAAATACATGAAGAAAAATATTTATCTCAGAAAATAGGTGGTTTCCTCTATTTAAACATACAGTTTACAGGTCAGTCATACATACATTTAAAATCATTTACTCATTCTGTCATTAATTTATAAATATTTTATCAAATGCTTAAAGTTATGTATATTAACTCAAATCCATACTTTCCCAAATAAATATTTAAGTCATGTTTAAATATGCCCAACATAACCAACTGAATTTCACTTATGAAAAATAGATCACAATTTCACCTTTTCCTGTCCAAGACTGATATGTTATTTGAGTTCAGATAGTGTAACAAAACACTACAACTACTCAGAATGCAGTTGCAGCAAAACTAACTAGGAATGCTTATTGCTCGATTAGTACATGTTAAACTTTCTGTGATGCACTTATCTTCACCCAACTCTAACATGGGACTGTTAATAATCCCATTTTATACAAGAAGACAAGCATCTGAGACATCAAGGTGAAGAACAAATTTCCTAGGAAGAAGGGAAACAGGGAATTGAATAAGACACCAGATTGAATTAATATGGTACCCTGCACGGGGGAAAACCTTCATAGAACTAGAGGGTTTGTTTCTGTGATGGAATTAAAGTATCTTTTACAACAATATCTTTAAACAATATTCACAACAATCAGTTCATTAATGCACATACATAAGTTGGCATCCACTGTAAATTTCCAATAAAAGTTGTGTAGTATAGTCAAGGTCTATAATTTTGTGGACATTAAAATCCCTTCTACAAAATTTAGTGTGATGCTCTTCAAACCAATACCTCTATTAATTTTTCATTAGAATGGAGACAATAGATATTATTTCTAAAAATAATTCAACTACTAGCAAAATGAGCTTTTTATATATTTTCTAAATTTATTGACTTTTCCTGCAAGTTAAGTGACACCCACAGATCTTTCTTCCTACTTAAATTCACAGCTGGTCCATGCAAAATAAGCCATTTTGTAGTCCATCTGTTCTAAGGCAGAGATTTGTAGCACTGCGCAGCTCAGCCCAGTACTGCTTTATCACTAGAGTTGCAAATTCTAAATAGATTTCAAAAATAATGATGTTCAGTTTCTACTTTTAGATACCAGTGAGATAACACCTGTCTAGACAGATGGTCTCTGGACTGTGAAACTAAAGACAGCTGAGAAGCAGAAAAAATCAAGTTGGTGACTAGTGTGAAACCATTAGAATCTCTTGTGGAAACCTTTTAGTCCCTGAAAAACACTTTCTATTAAAGTCTAAATGGGAAATTGAAGCATGCTATGAATATAAGGTATGGACTATGTTTGAAAGCTAAACTGTGCATAAGTGATGAAGAGAAAGTAATACATTGCTGTACTTAAACAATGCATGGCTTACACAAAGAATATTTTACATTAAATAAAGTCTGCATGTAGCTTTCTTCTCTCAGAGAAAGCACTGGTTACTAACCACAATCTTCCCAGGAAAAACTCATAGTGAAGAACCGGCTTTTTCCCTTTGCATCCCCATTGTCCCCTGCCAAGCAGATGACCCACATCTCAAATGTTTTCATTCATTTTGGCCTCTGACATCAGGCTCTGTGCATGCTGGAAATTAGTTTGAGCTCCATCAGGAATGAAAACAGAGTTCTACTGTGTACTCCTTTGAGGTATAGACCCCCATGGCCATCTCTGTCACATATGACACTCTGCAAGGTTATCACCTGTCTGTTCAGGAATAATGACACACTCATGATAGAAAATTATTTGCTCCAACTCACTTTACACTCCCAAACATTCATTAATAAATAAGTCAGTATATATATTTTATAAGGAAAAAAACTCTAACTCTTGATATTATTGAAGCTATGAATGATAAATGTGTTAGATCTGCCTGACAGACACTAGTTAATTATTTACTTAGAGAGAGACCATTTGTTTTCTTCTGAGGTGTCTAAATGGTAAATTAAGTGTACAGAATTTTCCCCAGTTTTCCAACAAAATTCAGACAATTCAAGCTTACTATATAAACTTTACATGTTTCTTACTCAAAAAATACACACTGAAAAAGATGGTTCACATATTTAAAATAATAATTTATTTTGTTTCAGTGTGCAATGAGCATGCGTAGAACTAAGGGAATAGCTCAGTGATTACACACACATCTGTCCTGCATTAAAGAGGCCTTTGATTCACTCTCAAAAATAAAGTGTCTGAAACCCCCAGAAATATTGTCTCCTAGTTATGTCATTTTTTTTTCTTTAAATTCAGGCTGGCCCTGAGCTCAGCCTTGAACTCAGAGCAACTCTCCTGTCTCTGCCTCCTGAGTGCTAGGATTACAGGTTTGAGCCACCATGCCCAGCACTGTGGCTTGTGGCTCTGATTGCTGATGTGTGTGAGTCTCCACACACAGCATTTTCATATGTAGACACCTCAGATGGAACCTGGGCTCTTGCACTTGCAAGGCAGGCACCAGTGAGCTAAATCCATAGCCCACAATTTTTAAAATATTCTCTTTTTCTTTGCTGAGTCCTCTTCCGAATATGGAAAGTGATCATTTACTCTCACAATACTCAGGATTCAACTTTGAGAAAAATGTCCTAAAGATTCCTAAAATAAAACATGAACTTTTAAATGTAAATAAAAGTTAGTATATAGTAGCAAGGTGATTCTTAGTACTAAAATAAAGCAAATAGTTTTTCTGAAAATAACAAATGATCATTACTATCATATCAACTGTTAATGATGAAGGTTTTAAAAAATAAAATTCACATATTGACCTACAGTTCTATAGTAAAAGTATGTTTAGTGACTAAAATACTAGGAAATTTTTAAAACAATTCATTGTGTAAATTCACTTGCAATATTCTTCATTATGTAAATTCATGTATATATTTTTTCATATCTATTATTCTGATTTCAAAATAATGTAATTATCCCAGAAAAACTTTCCTATGACCTTGGACATCATGAATCACTTTTATTATACATAAATGATGGAAATATATTCTGTGGTTGGCATAGACTGGGATGTTAATAGTAAAACATCAGTACTGTTTTACATTTTCTATTTTGGTAAGTTACAAATGATCATTGAACTACTGTCTCCATGTGACACCATTGTCAATGATTTGACACATGTTTTGCAAGGGATACTAGACTAAAATACAAAGAAAAAAGACTGGATGAAATGATTTACCAATGGTTTCATTTGTACATTTTTTGAATGATTTTGTGATACCATAAGAAACTGAACATTATTTCAAAAATATATACATATTTATGCATATATGTGGAATTATAATACATGTAATATATATGTATAATATACAATCTTAACACATAGGATATACTGATAGCTCTTAAAATTCAAGGTAACGCATGCACAGCTAGAAAATTTGTTGACTTATAGTTCCTATAATAAACAAGGCATTCTTCCTAATTAAATTTCTAAATGGAGGATGTAATGCTTTTGAAAGAGTCTAGAAATCATAAAGTGTGTGTCAGAAAGAATACTAAAGTCTATTATATTGTTAAGTGTAAATGTACTAATAATTAAACATATGACCATGGAAAACATTAAACTGTTCATTATTTTCTCCCTTGATTTTTTGAACACTTTGAGCAAAACTCAAACAAAAAAGCCTATTTTTTCCAAAACAAAACAAAACAAAACAAAAACAACTAATAATTGCCTAGTCCCAACAAAAAAGATATGAAGAGCACAACAATGTCCTAATTCTAGATCTGAATCTTGAACAAGTCATTAAAATATTAGTATCTTTTATCATTTTTCCCTAACTTGAGGAATTTCTCCAGCGATTAGTCAGTTTATAAAAACACTTGAAATATCATCCATGGTGTTATCATATTCTATGCATTTATAGTTGAAATACTCATTTTAATGTTCTTCCTATTGAAAATGCTTACTTTGAACTGCTAATCTTCAAATTAATGAATCTCATGAATTTTATTTTTCCTGAAATGGGAGCATTACTTATTACCACCAAAATCATATTATTTTTATATTCAACATGTTATTATACTGAAATGTAATTGCATAGAAATGAAAAAATTTCACCCCAGATTAGATATTTTTAGTCATTCTAATAGCTCTTAACTAAATCAATTATTATTCAAAATCAATGAATCTTAACGTGTATTAAGATATTTTGTCACATTATTTTTAAATTTAGATATATTTATTTAACCATTAGTTATTTTTGAAAAAAAACATTTCCACAAAATTATTGCAAGATGTTGATTCAGTGAAATCTTTTAACCACTCTTATAAATTAAGAGCAATTCAAATGTTGACGTTATCTGAATAAAACTGAGTAAATATCATTACATAATATTTTAAAGCAATGCTCTTAAAGAGAACAGATGAAACACAACATCCAGTTAAAAGGATTATGGATATTTAATATTTTGGAGAAATAATTTCAGGTCTTTCAATAAAAGTTAATTTATTTCCATCTTTGCCCTAAAAAGCTTCTAAATCCTTACAAAATGAACTTAGCCTGTCAACCCAATCTTTCCCCAAACTGAAGTTACATTTTCCATTGTCAATCATCCTTTCTGTTCCCCCCTGTACAAGCCCAATATTGTATATGTCAGCACTAACCACTGCCTGAAGACATACACAGCTCTGCATTTCCTGAATCCTGCTTAACTAGCCTGTTATGTAGGTATTTTTATGTATCATGTCTCACCTGTATCTTATTTGGAGTTGTTGAGTCTTACTTTTTTTTCCCCTGACAGTCCCCTATTCATCATTCAATAGTAGAAGCAAATGGACACACCTGTGATAAATGATCAAAATCAATATAAAATATAATTAACAATGATCTCTATTTTTATTATAATTTAACTAATATGTGTTTTCATTTATCAATCTAGAGAGAATATATAACCTCTCCTTTATCTTGGCATCAATAAGAGACTGAAATATATATTTTTAACTTTGTGTGTGTGTGTGTATGCCTGAGATTGAACTCAGTACCTTCCATTTGACAGGCAGGCACAGCACTACTGAGTTAAATCCCCAGTCCTGGCCTATTTTTGTTTTTTTGTGAGACAGGGTCTCACTGTGTAGTTCAGGCTGGCACTGAGCTGAATGCACAGGAACCCTCCTGCCTCTGCCTTCTGGTGCTGAGATTACCAGTGTGAACCATCATGCCCAGCACTGTGATATGTTGTACCAGGATTGAACTTGGGACCTTGTGTTTGCCAGACAGATGGTAGAACCAGTGAGCTAAATCCCTCGCCTGACATAAATATTTTAAGAAATAAAGGTATGTGTGGAGCATCCTCAAAGTCCATGATTCATCAATTAGGAATGATTTTTATATCACAGATGTTATAGATAGATACAGCTCTAATTTGTTTTCCATTACCATATTTTGATAATTATTTTTAAGACAACTTCTTGAAATTATTTATTTAGGTTTAATAACATATAATTATAAAAGATACAAGGCCTAAAATATACTTAAAAATGTATTTTTACCTGTCTTGGAATTTCTTTCTCACCTGAAGTTGGTGTCTTATATAATCCCACACAACTTTAATTGACCAATGGTAGGTAGATTTTGGTATTCATCGGAGAGGTAAATTTTGTAATTTTCACATACTCTCAGCAATCTTCATTGTTATCTGGGGTTTCCTATAGGAAATAATGAGCTATCCCCTCTTATTCCATTAATAATAGTAGAACAACAGTTCTTCATCTTTGGTAATTTTATTTTTTTCTCAACATGGCTGTGTCCTGTCATGCCTACCACAAATTTAGGATGTGCCATCCACTAAAGATATCACAAGACATTCTTTTTTCTTCTCAATTATACTGTTAAGATCATTAAGACCAATTGTGGTCCAAAATTGCTTCTCTTATCAGAAAGATATATGTTGCATTTATGTGTAATTTTTATTTGTTTAGCTTTTTAACATTTCTAGATACCTTTAAGAAATCCAGCTCCAGATATGAGGAGCTCAAAATTGCTTATAAGTAGATTCACAATTTATTCAAAGGGACCAATGTTTTAGATACATGTCAATTTAAATTATACATAAATAATACCACTAATAATGATGGCATGGTAATGTGATTAATAATGCATTATACTGACATATGTGGAGATTTTTATCTTTACTTGTATGATGATTACAGATTTTAATACAAAAAAATTACTTATCCCTGTAGGATATTCAATAGATGGTGACAAAAAACACAGAATCTTAATGGTGGTAGTGTCAGAAGGCTTCAGGATTTAATACTAAAAGATAAATAAGTCTTAGAACAGTAGCTAATTGGGTACAAACTATTAATGTCAGAAATCTGCCCATTAAATTTTATTAATTACCTGATATTTTATATATCAATACATCACTTAGAAATGGCTCACAGCATGTTATATGAAGTGATGGAATATGGCCCTCTAGCATGAAAGAGATAAAGCACATTAGAAAGGATGTCACTTTGAAAGTCAAAGACTTACACAACTTATTAAATTCTCTCAGGCTCAGAATTCTCCTAAAGATAATTGTACTTGCCCTGACCTACATTTCCCTAACTTGTCTCATTAGGGGTATAAAATAAAAAACAGAACGATATGCTATATTGGAAAAAATGTAAAGTAGTCTAAAAAAAGAATACTCACTATAAACTGAACTCCACTTTACTACTGTCTATTTCACAGAAGCCGTCGTTTGACATTGCCATGCTGTTCTTAAATTTCTGGACTTTCTGGACTCTTGGTTTAGTGTTCTGAACTCTTGCCTCACCATAGATTTAGCCTTCCAAATACAGGCCATTTTTAAGGTTTAAAAAAATAACACAATAATTATTACGTATTAGTCACATATTAAAAACCAAAAATAAGTAAACAAAGAGCAACAAACATTATCAATGAGTGGTGTCCTCAGCACACATCACAGCCCCACGCTTGAGTCCCCACCACTGACCCCACCCAGTGTCCTGCAGCGTGGCTCACACAGCGAGGGCCTTTGGAAAGTTTAAAATGCACTTCTTTATTTCTGATGGTTTATTTTAAAACTACCTTCCAAAGTGACATTCAGCAAAGACTTCCAGAGTGCTTCAGAAAGCAGCATAAGGCAAGGCAGAATATATGGGTTGGGGGGTGCATAATGACGCTAATGTCTTTTATTGTGATATTTATTATTACTTTAAGTATTTACTGGTTATCTTTCAAGCTCCCTCCTTTATTCTGTTTGTTAGTGGCATCGGTGATTGACCCCAAGGCCTTCACATTGAGCTACATCCTAACCCTTTAATTAACAGCAGCTGTTATTCTGAGACAGGGTCTCGCTAAGTTAAAGAGTTACCCAAGATGGACTTGAACTTGATATTCTCCTGACACAGCTTCAAAGAATGTTACGAAACACTACACCTGGCTGCATCATATATTTCTTTTATGTATTAATAAGCTTAAAACTGAAATTGAATACAAAATCAATCATTATTGTATTTATTTCAACAAACTTTTAAAAAATGCTACCTAACACTTTACATGAGCACGTAGCTTGTGGCTGAGCTTTGTTCTAATCTCTTTCTTCATTTCCCACTGTCCTGGCACAGGTACCAGCCGGCTCCAGGGGTCCACAGCCTTCCAGGCGGCACTGACACTGATACAGATGATGCATATTTTCTGTTGTTTCATAGCCGCCCATGCATTCCATGGTTTGGCTTGCGCAGCAACTGCAACTATCGCATTTCTCTCCCCTTCTGCATTTCATTAACTTTTGCTGAACTTTCATTACAATCTACACCCTTTGACAAAATCAGCATTTCTTCTCAGGATCCACACTTTTCTTCTATCACCAAAGAAGTAAGGAAAATCTCCAGCTTTCATTTTCTTTTGAGGACTATGACTTTGGTGTCAAAGCCAGGGTAACAATTTGATGAGCCAATACCTAGATTTTAGAGCAGCATTTCCCCTAGTATCCTATGTGCATCTATCAGTCACTGTGACAACTATAACTGTTGTCCCCGAGTCACCCAATACCAAAGCATCAAGCCCCACGAGGGACATGTACAACCCGTGATGCCATGTAAGTGGGGCATGTGTGAGTCTGGTCCAAATCCACTTGTGGTCACCAAATGTGGTAGTCCAGGGAAGAGAACACAACCAGAACCAAATTTCAAAGCAGTGAGAGCTCAGGGTTGAGCAGTGCTTTGACAGTCAGATCACTAACCACCAAAATGGATCTGGTCAAAGAGAAGAGGGAATCTTAGGAAATACAAGGATCTTCTATTTTCCCACTTTGATTGAACACTGTTATTTGTCAGCTTATTACAGCACATACAGCAGTGATATATTTTAAAACTCGTCACTGAACTCAATTCTTCTGTTACTATTTAGATAGCAGTTACTCTGTGCAGGGGATATTTGTTACTGGAAAAGACAGAGACATCCTCTGTATGCTCTTTCTAATGCAGAATGAAGAGCAGTGTGAGCGAGTCCTAAACAGTCACCAGAAGTGAATGTGTGACTAGGTAAAATCTACCACAGAGCCGAGGACATTCACCAGCCCTGCCTCTCTTCAGGGCTGCTCCGCCACATGTGCATTCTCATCTCTGGCCCCAAAGCTCCTAGTCACACTGACCACAATAATCTCAGCACTTCTCACTATGTTTCATGTACAAGAAACGTTCACTACTTTTATAAGTAAAGGTATAAGCCATATAAAAGTCACATATGCATGCCTAGTAAAGCATGGATAACACATACTAGTTTTGAACATTTTGTAACTGAGTTTGAATTATCACTTTGACTCCTATTTATTTTCTAAGGAAAAAAGTCAAATTTCTTTGACAGCATAAGATTTAATCAATGTGAAGGTTGCTATGAAATATAGAAATAATATATTCTAAGTGCTTGGCATTATCTCAAAGTAAAATTTTATATGGGATTAGATTTCTTTCCATAAGAGGGAGAGAGCAAAAACTTGAGGAGCAGATTCACTGGGCATAAAATAAAGTGTTACCACGTATTCTGCAACCTGGGGCACTCTACGTAACCTCTCTATACCTCCCCTTTCCCCATATGTGAAATAGGGCCAACAAGGGTGACATCATCACAATGTTTACATGGGGATAAAATTTGTGTATAATTGTAAATCGTAGGAAAACATGTGTGGGACATACCAAGCCTTTATGATTTTTGCCATCATTATTTCTGCAATCCTATTATGTGAGAAAACCAAAAGTAAAATCTCAAATTTATATTGGACTCCTTAATTGTGCTTTCATCCAAAGATGATTCCATACCAATGACTTCATTCTCCTTCATAGTTATTCATACTCCTGCATGAATTGGTATACTATTACTCCCTGTGTTAACATTCTCACTGTGTCTCTTTAGCCATATGATACCTTTTAATGCAGTCATCTTGCTCTTCTTGGTTTGATTGCTCTTATATTTCATATCTTATAGCTTCATATTTTCATTTACTAATACTGTATTATCTATTAACTTATTTAATTTTCTGTGTATAGTTATACTTCAAAGTATATATTTCATCTATTTTTTTCTTATTTTAGCAAGAGAAAGTTACTAAACTCAATAAATAAAATGACTATATATATATATATATATATATATATATATATATATATATCCCTCAGTAAAACAAATTAAAATTTTAAAAGTAAATTTTAAAAATTACATGATTACAGTAACCAGAGTCAAACTATTTGGAAGTGAGACCTGGTCGGTTATATTCATAATTCCAATTTTCAGGAGGCTGAGGCAGGAGGACCTCTATGAGTTTAAGGCCAGTCTTGACTACATACTGAAGTTAAAGCCAGGCTACAATACATAGCAAGAGTCTTGTTTGAAAACAAGCAAACAAACAAAAAGCAGGGAAAATATTTAGGATCATATTTTCTAGCTGAATTTTAGGTTTGCTTTTACCTTTCCTATTTTGGACATTTTATTTACTTCCCACTGAAAACTGAACCCAGAGGCTTTGCACTGAGCAATATTCCCAAAACTTTAATCATTTATTTTGAAATAGGTTCCTGCTCAAGGTACACTGGACTCCAGCTTGTTATTGTACTGCCTGTGTCTCCCACAGAGCTGAGTTACCAGTATGTTCCACCACAGCTGGGAAGCTTCTTAAACTTTCTAACTTCGATTTTTCTATCAGGAGATGGAAAGAACTTATCCTATCTAACTGTCAGGAACATTATGAGAATGAAAATATGCACATAAGTATGAGCAAATTTAGGAATGTTCTAAATACTCAATTTTAAATATAATAAATATGTATATTAGAGATATTAAAATATTTACAAATAAATATCAACATCAGCTTATAAGATGTTCTCACATTCAAATGGTATTTCAAAATCAGAAAATTATGCTAATTTCATATTTACCATATTAAAACTTATTGAGTAAGCTAATGTATATTTGATGATTCTCATAAAAAACTTTTATAGATTGCTAGGAAAAGAGTATTACTCAGTTCAGTTTATATACAGATTCCAAACTTTCACAAATTAAAGTAAAATTTAGGAATCTGGACTCCAGTGTAATCATGAATTAGAAATATATTTTACTTACTGACAGTGGCATACAAATAATGTTATTTGCTAGATGTCTGTAACTTGCTTAACTACTCCTTCTGAGTAGACAAATGAGAAATTCAAGAATAAACTCTGCTATCATTGCAATTGTTTTATTAGTGAAAAAATTCATAATGACAAATAAATTATATTAAAAAAGAAAACAAACGTGTGATGTATAATAATATGTAAATTTGTTTGAGAAACAATTTAGAAACTCAGTTTTCAAGTTATAAGAAACAGGCAGCTCTTGGGCCAGGGATTTAGCTCAGTGGTTCCAGTGTCTGCTTTGCAAGTGCAAGGTCCAGAGTTCAATCTCTAGTAACCACACAAAAGAATGCCAGGCTTGTGGACTCACACTCACCAGCAATTAGTACCACATACCACAGAGCCAGACATGATGGTGGCTAACGTCTGTAATCCCAGCACATGGGATGCAGAGGCAGGAGGACTGCTGAGCTTGAGGCTGATCAGGCTCAGGACCAGCCTGAACTACAAAGTGAGACCATTTCTCAAAAAAGTAAAAAAAGAAAGCAAACAAACAGGAAGTTCTTGCAACAATCTAGGATTTTCAATGTAATACTTTCTAAAATTTCCAGCATTCATTTTCTTTTCTGTAAAAGTGAGACTATTAACATAATATCTCCAATTCAGTAAAAAAAAAAAAATCATAAGAAAATTTTCTGGGAGAAAAAGGAAATTCATTTATGAGAGAAAGGGATATTTCAAGGTAGGAACCAAGAAAAGTTTTTTAAAATACTAAAATATAGTGATAAATTTCATAGGGAACACTCAACAATCAGGAAAATACAGCATGTAAAGTATTTTTTAAAAATTAACAGTAGACAGGAACATATGAATATCATTTCCAGTAACTGTGAGGCCCTGCCATGCACAAGCTTATGATCTACAGCAGTGATAAGACAGCGAACCTTTCAGAGCTTTCAGTGATATAAACAGCCTGCGATGGTTGTGCCCCATAGGTTTGCCAATGCTGATCTATGCTCTGGGAAACATCAAAAATAGTCATGTAGATACCTTCGTTTACACTGCTCAGAGTCAAACAGAATTTCTAATAAGTGGGAATAGCTGTAATAGAGAGTAAGAGATGTAAGAGGTGCAAAGGTAACAGCTCCATTGCTACACAGACTGGTCAAGCAGGCCTGCATGGAAAGGGTGCTCCTGAGGAGGAAGTCTGTTCTTCAGACAGAACCAGAAGCAGAATACTGCATGACAGAAGCTGACACATGTGCATTTTCACACACAGGTTCACCCAGGCTCTTCAATGAGGCCATGCAAGATGTGTGATTCAAGTACACGGTGACTGTCTAAATTTGTGAATATTAAGTACCACACATTTCTATGAATCCTTTCTAATACACCTCTTCTCTTTGAGAAAATCCCCCTGTGTTTTGCCATTGTCCAAAGCATTTCTATAAATAATTTTTCATGATTATCTTTACAAAGGGTGATTTAAAAATCATCCCAGAGAATATTGCTGCCAAGTGCCATACAACAGAAAGGCAGGGTCATAAAAGATTAGTGTATTTTCATCCACATTATTTTCCAGATCTGGATCTATGAAAATTCTGGTTCTTTCCCAAAGTGAAAAAGACCATGAAAAGTAAACATTAGGAATGGATTCCGAACATCAAAGCAGCCAAGGCAGCACAACTGAAGACACTCACCGAAGTATGTGTGCAGAAGTGCTGCAGCAGGGGCAACAACAAGAGAAGGGTTTTGAAATGTGGGGGACAATCTTCAAGGGCACAAATTGCAATGTGTTTTATGCTACAATACTTTAAAAAATTATATGTTAACTGTATCTCTACAACACTGTGTAGTTGGTAGAGTAGAAAATCATAAGTCTTAAACAAGGTTTTGAAGAACTCTGATGACAAACTAAACTTATTCATCAAACAAAAGTATATAGAGGGTGGGGAGTTTCAGGGTTGGGGAGAGAAAAAATAAGAAACAAGTCATGTCGTATTCTGGTACAAACTCTCAATGTTGAATGTAATGATGATGTGTATTCATAACGTATCAATAAAGATTTGAATTTTTTTTAAAAAGTATTGGTGATAGATGGACAGAGAATAATGGCACTGAAGGAATGCAATAAATACTTACTAAAGTACAGATTAAGTAGGGGGTGTAACTATGGCTCCCAGATTTCTTAATGAAAGACTTAGAGGGCCAGAGATATAGCTCAGTGGTTCCTGCACCTATATTGCAAGGGCAAGGGCCCAGGTTTGATCCCCGGTAACCACATAACAATACTGGGCGTGGAGACTCACCCCAGCAGCAACCAGTACCACATACCAGAGTGCCTGGCGTGGTGGCTCATGCCTGTAATCCCAGCACTCAGGAGGCAGAGGCAGGAGGATTGCTGAGATGTGAGTTTGAGGCTGAGCTCAGGGCCAGCCTGAACTACAAAGTGAGACCCTGTCTCACAAAAAAAAAAAAAAAAAAAAAAAAAAAAAAAAAAAAAAAAAAAAGAAAGACTTGGAGTACTAATTTTCATTTAAAGCCTCATACATTAAAAACACTTTTGGGTTTACTGACCTTTTTCTTGAACACAGAGATCACTGAAAACATTTAAGGAAAGTTGGTTTTTAAAAATGTGGTAATTTTTCAGCAAGTGGCAATAGTATGAGAGAACCCATGGAGCACCTGACAGTGGTTTATTTCAATATGGTATTATAAGGGTCGATAAGATGAGATGTCATCCTGAGATCGCTGCGCAGATATGATGGTCAGAACTCCTGAGAAATGCAACTGAGATTATTTTCTTACGGCTACAGATTAACTGAAACAATGGAGGAGACATTATTTCCTGGAAAATTTCAGATAGCATCACTGACTATTGTGAGCCTGGATGGATGAAGCTGAAAAATGTTTTCTCCACACCTCTCAATGCTTTATGTTTATTGAACTAAGGATATTTATTTGTTACATTAATTAGGCTGCAGCTTTGCAGTTAATTCTCAAGATTTGCACTCAATAAAACTACTAAACATACTGAAGATGCAGCAAGAAAGGGATTTATTTCTTTGAAAAGTCAGACTTTCCATTTTTAGGAGAAATGAAAAAGATTACATGTTAGAGTAATTGGAAAGGCAAAGTGCAATGGGGATGTTTTGCTTAAAAATATCTAGAAACTATTACATGAATTTAAATATGCATTTCAAGGGACTGTGTATATTTAGGAAATAATTTCCATTTCACTATACATCTGACAGCATTATAAGAAATATATGCATACACACACACACATATATATATACATATATATATATACATATATATATACACACACACACATATATATATATATATTCTATGCATATATATACATATGCATAGAATACATGCATAGATGCTTTTCTCTAAAGAATACTCATTTCCCAACACCTTAGGACAATTTGTAGCATATTCTAAAGTGAACTATTACAGCTTTCTCCAAAGAAAATCTGCCTATTTAAAACTTAGGCTTCTACAATATTCCAAGCTTTCTTATTTGCTATTGCATCGTGTCTCTATTGCTACCTAAATTGTTCTCACCATGCTAAGATTCTCTCTTTCTCTAAAAGTATTTGTCAAGTAACTTCTGGCTGTCATTAGCCATGCTCTTCTGTTTTTTTTTTTTTTTTTTTTTCTCACAGAATTCTACCCCTTTTCTGTGGGACACAAAGATAATAATAACTCTTATGCAGTTGTGTCAATCATTTTCAAGTCTGGTAATAGCTTTGACCCAGCTCAAGTCAGTTAAGGGAGCTCTACATAAGTAATCCTGCAAAATATATTTCTTCACAGTGAAAAATAAAAAAAAGCAGTAGGAGAGCCTGCCCCTTCCCTTCTGCACCAGCATCCAGTGCAGTGAGTGGTGGGAGAGATAAGGTCATGTTTAAGAACTGACTTAGGAAGTGAGATGAAACCAGCCTCAGAGCTTCACACCATAGCTATACCACCATATTCAAACCTCAGGTATTCATAATTCTGCCATTTATCAGTCATCATGTTCTCTCCACCTTTAATACTCTAGGGTTGAAGCCTTCATAAATAGCTTGAAATCCACCACTTCCGTAATTTTCGATTAATGTAACAGCCTTTTTCTTATCCACTGAATTTTCACAATATATTGTGGCATTAATACATAAAGGAATATACAGTAAAATTTTTGTTATTTAGTGTTTTAGAAAATAATTTTATTATTCGCATGGCTTTGTGGAACATGTCTATCTCAAGACTAATGCCACCAACATAGGATATAAAGCATAACAATGCTCTGGGACAAACATTTTAAGCTTAGAAAGCCAATTTAAGTAGAAGTCACTTGTTTGTTTTTGCAAAGCCTGGATTACAGGTGTGTACAGGGACAGTGGTGGCAGAAAAGAGACAACAATGTGATCTATTTGGGGGCTGTCGGAAACTCTGAGTTATGTCTTGAAGGATGAGTTGAAGTTCACTATGTTGACAAGGATGATTAAAGGCCTTCTAGCCAGAAAGGACAGACTCTACAAAGGCAAGGAAGTGTGAAACAGGACAACAACTTCAAGGACCTAAAGTTAATTTATTTTGGATCAAGGATAAGTTGCAAGGAAGAAAGAACTTTCATAAATTAATCTGGAAAGGTAAGCAATGAACACATCATAAAACATTTGTATTCTATATTTGTTTTCCAATTAAACTGTAAGGTCAGTTATGCTGTCAGTGAACATAGTTTAGGATTTGAAAGAACCTACTGATTTTAAGCTTTCTGCACTTTTGGTCCCATTAATTTCCTTGAACTTGTCTGACACTGCATATTGATTCTTGGGAGAGATAGGATGGTCATTATATACTATTTCACCTTTTTTCCTACTGTAAAATCTAAAATTGTGAAATCTGTATTACAAGCACTACACTCCACATTTTTTACGGATTGTCTGTTACCTATTTATCTCAATAGAGTTGGAAAAAACTTGTAGAAAATTGTGATATACTATTTGCTCTTTATTAATGATTTAATTGTTGTGGTCACAGTGAATCCTGAGAATATGCTTATTATATCCACCTCCTTAAATCCTATTTTCTTGGAGCTCAGTATATAACAATCAGGTTTTCCAAAGGGAAATTAAGCAAAAGAATGGAAGAACTGAGTTTTTCTTTATCCAAACTTACACACAAATTATTGCTAATCAAAATTAAAACTTGAATATTTCTTTCTTCAAGCAGTATGCTAATGTCCAGTATGCTAATGAGACAAAATTTAACTTATAAAGTTTAGCGATTTGTCAAAAACATTCTTTCTGTCTAAAGAACCAAAAATTTATGTCTAGAAGCAGTCTATCTTGACAATAGTCCTGAAGAAATAGGCATGAAGGAAAAGGAAATAAAAACAAAGTTAAGATCTATTTTAATGTTCACATTTATAAGTGATGATTGTGAGTCAGCACAAATCAATAACTGAATTAAAAGAACACAGTTATATTAGCAAAGACAAGATGGAAATGCATTTAAGTTTTACTAGACCAAAAAAATCAAGCTTGAGGATATGCTGATGATGTCTAGATCTACAATTCCACACTTAGCATGCATTACCAAAATTATATATAAGAATTTGATTGTCCAAATTTATATTTCCAAAATTAATTTCAGGGATATTTGAAATATGTATTTCTAATGACCACTGAAATAAGTAATATGCAAATCATATCTAAAATCCATGGGATCTTATTCAGTGTTTAGAAACATCATATGTAATGATTTATCTACAGAAGCTATTAAATACACAGCCTATTATTTTAGCAAAAAATCACTACCACTTTTACTATTTTAAAAAGTGCCAGTGACATTGTATAGTATTTATTTTTTGTCCTTAGCACAATATATTGCTTTAATTTTTTTATCATTTATTAAACCTACTACAACAAATTAAAGTAGCAATATATCTCCAGTGTATCTGAATTTGCATGCCACAGAGGATCACCTAAACTCAGTCCTATCACTTCTTTTTTCATGAACTGGAATACTCTAGTGCAGTTTATCCTGTCTCTGGAGTGGCAAAGAAAGACAAACTGGTCATAAGACACCACAGACCTAGCACTACTCAATTCTCACAAGTGACACGTCAAAAAAAATGTATGAATCCTTTGGTTAAACACAGGGAAATAATATTCAACACTTGGGGAGGAAGAGGAAACTACAGAGAATGTAAAATAGTTAAAAGAAATAGAGTGGGCTACGCTCTTCCTTCCCTGGGAAATACAGAACTATTTTTCCCAGATGGCCTTCCACCAGATTCCTCCCTCCCTTAATCTCTTCTGAGCCTCTGAAACTTCACACAAAGAAGGTCGATGTTGTAAAAGCAATGGAAGTTAAATGCCACATCTCTCTGGGAAATATCAGAAAAACCTTCTACAAATCCTGCATCATTCCACAATAGTCATAAAGTACCATTTTGTAAAAATTTGGAAATCTGTCTGCCTATTGACAGTGAGTTAACAATCTATTTTTAAGACTCAATAATTTATACATTACAGTTAGGCACCTGGGTTAACTAAGATTAATATTTGAATTTTTGAATTTTATCTATCATCACATTTATTACTCCTTAGACAAAGAATGGGTATGTGTGAATTTTTGTTCTGTAACTTTTAATCTATATATTTGGGAATGTTAAGTAAATACATTTTCTGCTGAAGGAAAACTTGATCTCAAGAATAAAGTACATCTAATTTTGAATAAGTAAACCGATCCAAATCATGCAAGTAAAGTCATGTCTATGACAGCTACACTTCACTTAATGACATGTTATGCTACTTCAATGCCATGCACATCAGAAGTTAGAATTAATAGTTTTGTTGACCCAGATCTGAATGAGTGCATACATTTTATTTTAATTCTGAGGAGATGGGTAGAGAAAACTTTTAAGAACAAATAATTCATGCACAGAACATCATTATCAAGTTCATAAACAAATAATAACATACCAATACCATCATAAGACACTTTCATTCTTTAATCAGAATTTACCTTTAGATCACCTGGTATTTTATAACAATCCCCTTTGTTGTTGTCAGTACGCATTAAGTAGAAAGAAGGTAATAAAGCTGTTAAGTAAATAATACAGCAGACATGAAACAACAAAGGTTCCTTTAGGAAGGAAAAAGAGAATATTATTGCAATTTTTCTATCAGATTTTCATGGCTTTGAGCTAACCTCAGATTGAAATGTTTTCTATTTTACATTCCATTTGATTTTTTTTTTTGACATTTATTTCTAAATTTAGATTATGGCCAACCAAACACATACCTACTTTTCCTTAAGACAGGTTTAAAATTTAAAAATATCCATCCCTCCCAGAAAAGCAGTCATTGCAAATCTCCAGGGGTAGAAGGCCAGGACCTCTTCTGAAAAAGACTCTTGACTAAAATCCTTGTACGCTATTACATGACTTGATTTCTCGTTGGATCTCAACTTAATTAGTATTACCTAAGCAACTATACTTGTTGTATCTTGTTTTTTTTCCATTTTGTGATTTCATTATTCCATTTGTGCAAATATTACCTAAGCAACTGTACTTGCAATGTTACTGGTAGAGTATAATTTTGTCCCACCTTAAACCCACCTCACCTTATGGCTTTGCTCATAAAAGTCCCCAGGGACATGAGGTACGCCAGTCATCCACTTTCCAGTCCCCCTTTTGTCCCTCTTAGACAGAAACTTTCTTTCTCAATAAAGATTTTCTACTCTTAAAATAATATTATTTACTTTAATTATATTAAATAATTATATTAAACAACTTAAAAATTGTTTAATGTAGTTTTTAGCCAATTCATCTTCCTGGGATTTGTATACATACTTTTACAATTCCCTGTTTATGCATTTTTTTTTTTTTTTTGAGACAGGGTCTCGCTTTGTGGTTCAGGCTGGCCCTGAGCTCAGCCTCAAACTCACATCACAGCAATCCTCCTGCCTCTGCCTCCCAGAGTGCCAGGATTACAGGCGTGAGCCACCACGCCTGGCACTGTGGTATGTGGTACTGGTTGCTGCTGGGCGTGAGTCTCCACGCCCAGTATGGTATGTGGTTACTGAGGCATAGAACCTGGGTCCTTGCGCTTGCAAGACAGGCACTGGAACCACTGAGCTAACTCCCTGGCCCTGTTTATGCATATTAAATGTTATATTATTTTTACCTTTATATCACAGAAATATACCAATCATAAGTATGCAAAAACTTGATTAGTTTAAGAACAATTATTTTTTGTCACAGGAAAACATAATTTCCTTTTTTTTTTTTTTTGAGACAGGGTCTAACTTTGTAGTTCAGGCTGGCCCTGAGCTCAACCTCCAACTCACATCACAGCAATCCTCCTGCCTCTGCCTCCCGAGTGCTGGGATTACAGGCGTGAGCCACCACGCCCGGCACTGTGGGATGTGGTACTGGTTGCTGCTGGGTGTGAGTCTCCATGCCCAGTATTGTATGTGGTTGCCGGGGAATCAAACCTGGGGCCTTGTGCTTGCAAGACAGGCGCTGGAACCACTGAGCTAAATCCCCGGCCCTTAAAACATAATTTTAAGAATATTATAAGAGAAACAAAATAAGTTCCTTGTTTACTAATATATTGCGAGAGATGTTGTAAAATTAATGAAGAATTTCTAAGGGTTTAGAATCTATTACTGATTCTAAATATCTTGACCCTACACATAAAAGTCTTTATTGAACATGGATGAGCAGTTCTAGTTTTTGTTTTTGGTATGCTTCATATTACATAGCAAGAGAATTACAACATCTTTACTGCATTTTTAAGGTTCCTTATTTTTACAATATCACATTACTTTTGCCCACACAATACCTACTTTCCCACAGGTATCTTCAAAATCATCTTTTACAAAATCTCTGATATCAATCTACTATTCGTTCTGCATTCAACTAGTATAAGAAACAAAAATGGACTTATTTATGATTATTTTTATATTCACCTTAAAATATTTGGCTTAAGAAAATTTAGGTATCCTTGACCAATGGAAAAGGTATCATTTTACAGCTTTTCCGCCAACCTCTCACCATGGACAGCTCCCCCACTCTGCTTTCCCGCTCATTTCCAGACTTTATAAGGGAAGATCATCTAGATTTTATATCATCATACATTAATTCTGCTATGTTTTCAACTGCACATAGGTTTATGTACAGATTTCTAGTATTTTTCTCATTTTTAATTGTGTTCTATATTTGCTTAATTATTTTAAAAAATGTTTATATAATTCATTCAAGAACCAACTTAGTCTTATATTTCTTATATGGAAAGGATCTCTTATTTTAAAAAAAAATCAATTTTAAAACAAAGTAAAGCATTAAGAGTCCTTATTTCTCATTGTGGCAATTTTGATAATTATGTTCTGAGTAATTTATTTGTTTCATCTGTGCTGAACAAAATGACACTAAAATTAATCATCAAAATTGGCTTCATTTATCATGAAACATTCACGACCGCAGTCAAGTGTGTAAACAAGTAAACTGCTTTTGCAGTTATCTTCAACTTCAAAACATAAAACTATGATATAACTCATCTCTTAAGCCATGAGGTCAGTGGCTTACATTTTTGGTATATGATTTTCTGATGATAAACTTAGAATCAGGTTTATTTCAGGTTCCAGATACTGTAGTTTTTGTTGTAAACTTATAAAATTTACAGAAAAAAATAAAAATCTTTGGTCAATCCACTATGTGGAAAATTTCATTGATTTCCTTTTCTGTTTAGTTTTGGTTTTTATTTTATGTATCCATTTGTATTGATTTTATTGTCTCTATGATATTAACAGTGAATGGTTAATTTAATGACATTATAGATTTTAGTCTTAATCACTCTTATCATTGACTTTTTAAGAATGAAGCATTAACAGAACTTTTGTAACTAAATAATAATAATAATAATAATTAATAATAATAATATGTCAAGAAACAGACAAATTTAGATGAAAATGCCTATTAGCAGCCAATTAGTAGACTGATCTTGAGTATAAATTTAAAGCTTGTAGAGCTTCCACATCCAGACTTATAATTGCGATGGGACAGGTTTGTTGGAGCTTGGACAGGATCATGAATACAGGCTTGAAAGGTCTGCTTGGTACTGTGCACCTTATATACTGTCTGTTCCAAGTCCTACTACTTACAAGGAGACTCAAAGCCAGAAACATGAATGCATCCTGTGATTCTGAAGAATGTCAGCAGCCATCACAAACTCAACAAAGCAAATTCTGCATTCTAACAAGATTTCCAGGTGACCTGGTGGTCAGCTTCAGAATCAAATTTTAGTTATTATTGACACTTTAACTAGTATCTCCATAGTTTTTACTTAAACTGCTGTGGCATTTTGAGCAATTCCTTTTTGACATTCTCTAGACTAAAACAGAATCTTGACAGCATGAAGTACTCAAAATATCTGAGTAACTTGCACAAGAAAATGCTCTCTGGAAAAGAACACAATTTTGAAATAATTGGTACAATTTTACTATTTTTTAATATAGTAGAGGTTTACACTTTGGTCATTCTGTCATATATGATACATAATTTATATAATTCATTTCAAAGTGTATTTGAATGTCCCCTGTTCCATCTCTGTATTATTTTTATCCATACATGGAAACACGTGGAAATACCTGCTATGGCTAGAAACGATTCTACCTGAGGATAATGGGTTGCGCTGTTCTTTACTCCACTCTTCTCCTTACTTTCTGGACTATTCACAATCTTACTGATGAAAAGAAAGCGCTTAATATTATTTTATAAGAGTTTCATTCATGGGCTGAGAATTTGTCTCAGTAGTTAGAGCATCTGCCTTGCCATGTGCAAGGTCCCAGGTTCATTCTCGGTAACCACATACAACAGTGCCAGGTGTGGTGACTCACGCCCACCAGCAATCAGCACTAAACACCACAGTTCTGGGCATGGTGATTCACACCTATAATCCCAGCCCTCAGAAGGCAGAGGCAGGAAGACTGCTGAGTGAGAGGCTGAGTGTAGGACCAACCTGAACTACAAAGCAAGACTCTGTTTAAAAAAAAAAAAAAAAAGAAGAAGAAAAGAAAAGAAAGAAAGATTCATTCCTGAATGCTGTTTACAATTTTTAAAACACTAAAAAATACAAATGAACCTTGTATGCAAATCTCTTGATGAGAAAAGTAAGATGAGATTATTACTGATTAAATCTGAACAGTTGGTGACTAGAGAGAGAGTCTGGAGTTGAACCCAATCTGCAGTTAATGGAAGACGCTGCTTGGCCAGCCAAGGCATCTCAAGGTGGACATATTCTTTGGTGAGTAGGGTTTAAGGTCTTTGGGGAGCCAGTGCCCCAGATTGCCTGTGGAAGGTGGTCTGGAAAGAAACCCCAGTGAAGCCAGCTTGCTGGGAATTCCTTAGTAGAGAACAGAGCTTAGCTTCCTACATCTAAGAAATTAAGTGGCAAAGAAGAAAAGAAAATTAAGACAAATTATGAACAGGTACAAATTCCTAATGCTGAAGGTGTCCTAATGTATACCTAATATGTACCAATAAACTCAACAGAGGGAATAAATAAATGAATCCTTGCCTGCTGAAGCCAGGAAGCAACCCTCAGGGTAGAGCTCAACTCCATTGCTGCACTGCATGCCTGCAAGGAGAGGGTCGGTGTGGGCAGGAACCTGGTGAAAGCCAAGCTGCTGATAAGGTTTATGGATTTAGTCAGATAACTCCTGTACAACAAGAAAAGTTAAAGGATTAAAAAACATAGGTATGCAAATAGGATGATTCTGTATGAAATAAGTTAGTCACAGATTTTATTAAAAAACTCACACTTTCTGTTATAACAGAAACATAAAACACAAGTATAGGTCAGTACACAAAAGAGGAATGGTGTGAAACAGAGAGGAAGATATTTTGGAGATCAACAAGGTGGGTCCTGGTTACCATGGACAGAAGAAATTTGGTAAAGCTTAAAAAAAAAAATCAGCTTCCCCAAATTCAAAGACCCAATTTAAAAATGGACATCTGAAATGAACAGACACTTTTCATAGGAAGAAATAAAACCAGCCAAGGTGCATATGAAGAACGTCTCAGCATCACTGGCCATTCAAGAGATGCAGATGAAAACAACAGTGAGGTTTCATCTCACTCCACAAAGAATGGTTGCTATCACAAAAACAACCAACAAATGCTGAGCAGGATGCAAATAGAAAGAGTTTGGAAATTATCAGGATAGTCTACATCTCTATACCAGTCCCCCAAAAGAACTTGACTGTGATGTATTGCACACTCACTAATAAAACAAAAAGAAACTATTGTATCTAAGAGAGAGGCCATTTTCAATTTAACAGTTTTAAAATATAATGAACAACTGAGCTGTGCTTGCTAAAAATGGATATTTACTAAGTATTCAATATAACAGGCACTGATGTGAGAGACTGCGGACATACACACAGAAACCCACAATCCTTTCCCTGGAAGGTGAACTATGGGTCCGAGTACAGCACATCACCAGGAAAGAAGTAACTATGTCACCTCACACAAGAAACAGGCACACAAAGATGTCCAGGCAACTAATCATTCCACTAGAAACTTTAAGGAGAAAATGGATAAAGTGTATTTGACTTTGATTTACAGACATTTTTTCAATCACCTGTCATCTACTCTTTTCACTGAACTGCACTTAAGGCTCATGTATCTCCTATCTTCCTCATAACAGTCCATTTCTAAGTGATAGTTCCAGAGAAACTTTGAGAATATATTTTAAGGAAACAGTGAGGTATCTGTATAATCTAAGTCAATTTGAGAAGAAAAAAAATCATCCAATTTACAGAGTATCAACTCCACAAAACTCAGTTTTCTATTAAATTATTCTATATCAATGACTTTCAACTAAGCCTCGCAGGATCCCTCCACCATACCAGCTACTTAATTCTGTTCTCAACGCAAGAGAAGAATAAAGCATTGTCGACTACTCTGAAGAGGGCCAGGCTGGCAGGAGAAGTGTTTGAGGCTAGATCCATGGTTAGCAGAAGAAAGGACTCCGGAGAAAAGTTGGAAGACATTTCTCTTTCACGCACTGCAAAACCTCAGGTTCTTGGGACCCCAGATTTTAACAAATCCTTGCTTTAACTTGTAATGCATACACCTTTTCATATGCATTTTAATTATTTTATTTATCCAAATAAAATATAGTCATTAAGAACCACATTATTTCTGATAGATTTCTAATGAATTTATCTGCTTTGTCTTCACACCACTTCGATTCACCACATTCTAATTGGAATTTTTAAAAGCCACACGGAACTGTGTAACTTCTTTTGGTAAAATTTTTTCATAGCCCTTCATAGCTTTGAGGATAAAATCCCTGACATCCAAGGGCTGTGAGAACCTGTCTGTGAAAGCTCCACCCTCATTCACACCCTTTGTTCTAATACATGTAATAGAATCTTTTACTTTATGATATAACAACCTGAAGCCAGTTAGTACTCAGACACATCTTCCCTACCCCACCCCATCTAGTCACTGCACATGATGACTTAGCACTGCCTGTGACTCCCTTCAACTGAATGCTGTTCTTGACATTTCTTACACAAATGAATGAAATGCTTCTATTCTGTTCCATCCCACACTAGGCATACCTTTGCAGAGTATTGGCCTCATGATTTAATGCCTCTCTTTTCTCCTTGAAGGAGATTTATATATAAAAGCTTAACAAAAAGTAAGCATATAAGAAACATTTATAAACAATAAACTAATGAGTCATAGAATATTAGAATTAGATGTTATGATAATATAGATTTTCTAACGTAAACTTCCTATGCGAGGTACATATTGAAATTATAATGTTAATGTTGATATGCTTTTCCAAAATTGATTTCATGATGTCCAAAGCTGTTTAATTTTTATTTTTCTTCTTCTATTGATTACTCTAAAATACCTCCTTTCTATGCCACTCTTTCTTCCTTGATGCGACACTTCCCTACATTGTCTTCATACCACATAATATATCTAGGTTTGAAGGACAAAGATGACAGTCTAGCTGATCTTTCTATTCTCAGACTTCTAAGAAAGATTTCTACTTTTATTAGCTCACATTGATTGTTTCCCTTGCACATGTCTCTGCAAGAAGAGGTGCTGATATTTATGTTAGTAGGACAATAGCTTTCTAAAAAAGAAAATGAAACCATGGGGTTGTCTTGGCTATAATAGAAACTGTTCAGCTGGTAAAATAATACATTTTCTGACTATACATGTCCGGTATTTCAAATACTAAAAGGTGTTTTTCCAGTGCTAAATTAAAAATATATAGAAAAAATTCTACATATTCCTCTTTTCATGAAATTCTGTATTAAGCAATATTTATGTGTTTCTTGGATCCCTGATGAAGCAAATGACAAGACAGAATTTGATGTGCTAGTGACTTACTAAGAAAAATGTCTGTGTGGGAAAATGGAAAGGAGGCTAAGAGAACAGCCAAACTAATAGAAGGATCTGAATGTGTGCAGAAGACAGGGAACAATGTAAATTTATAAGGAAGATATTAGACTCTATAAAGTGCTAAAAATATTTGCAAAGTCATTGGGAAGCCTTAGAGTTCAAGTCACCATTATAAAAGGACCCTGCTCCAGCCAGAAGGACTGGGAGTACTGGCCTCAGCCTACACACATGCTTCATTTCAAAGCCTGGGAAACAATGATGTTTCCAGCATTAGTCCACAGGATACATACTCATGGCTGCCATACCATGAGTTGCATCATATGACATATGACAATCTGAAATCATTTTTGTTTAATAACAAGCACCATGTTTTATCCATACTTGATATTTATTTTTTGAAAACAGGCTTTAAAATACAACTGCAGCCACAAAGATGGGCATAAATTTAAAGAAAAAACCTTGTGATTTTAGTCTGGTCCTTTTACATATACCCTTTCGAATACTATCAGTATTTAACATCAACAATAAAGGTGACTGAAGTAAATATAAGCAAAACGGGTGACTCATTCATCTTATGTGTATATATCTATATTTAATGAATGGTACATATGTTCACTTGTCATTTTATACACACTAATTTGTAAAAACCACTAATGGGAAGATGAGATATAACAAAATGCTAGGTTAGGTTTCAGAAACACACTTAAGGTTGTGTTAAAAAAATTTACTAAGTTCAAAATTATGGATTTAAAATTATGTGTCAAACATGTGTTTTAGGGACAGGGATTTAGCTCAGTGGTTCCAGCGTCTATCTTGCAAGAGCAAAGGACCCTGGTTTGATCCCCGGTAACCACATACAATTCTGGGAGTGGAGACTCACGCCCAGCAGCAACCAGTACCACATACCACAGTGCTGGGCATGGTGGCTCATGCCTGTAATCCCAGCACTCGGGAGGCAAAGTCAGGAGGATCGCTGTGATGTGTGTCTGAGGCTGAGCACAGGGCCAGCCTGAACTACAAAATGAGACCCTGTCTCAAAAAAAAAAAAAAAAAAAAAAAAAAAATCCAACAAAAAACATGTGTTTTAAAATGTGACCTCCACTTAATGAAGATTTTCTCTTTTCTCAGCTACTGCTTAAATGAGAATTCAGCCCTAAAGCACTTGGGGTTGTCTATGTATCTACATAGGTAGCAGAGTTTTCTAACGTGAATAATTTTTAAGGTTTTCTGACAAAAAGACTGGTGATTTTTCTGCTCTCTGAAGTTTAAAAACTGACATGTAAATATTACTATTATTAATTGTATACAACCTAAAAGGGGGCAAAATTAAAAACTCATTTGTCTTTATAGATAGAAGTGTGCAGACATGTTTGTGTTATACAATTATAGTTGGTTCTAAAATTCCTTGGTGTTTGTACATCATTTGTGATTTGTCTTCTAATGCTCCTTTCTGAATTTTGAAATTTTGTCCTTCATCCTTTTTGAAAACCTATATTTTACTGTTATAATTTTGTAGGACACAATAGTTACATTCCTCATGTGGAGATGAACAAAACACATCTTAATTCTTTTTTCATGTTCTCCTTCTTTCCCATGCTCTCATTCGATTAATTCCTTTCTCCCTCAAAAAAAAAAAAAAAATACCACCACCACCACCTACAACAAAAAACCTGTCTCTATAACCATCATGGAGTATAATTTACTATTCAAAACATGCTTCTTTTGGTTACATGCATACAGGTAATTTTATAGATCGATAGCAAAGATTTACTCAGGGCCAACGTAACTATGAAGATTTCAGTTAACTTTTATTTTTCCTACTGTTACATGTGTACATTATTTTGCAATTCCTATATGTTTCTCAGACAAAGGTCTAATATCTAGAATATACAAGGAGCTTTAAAAAATCAGCCCAATCAAATTTAAAGAACCAATTCAAAAATGGGAACCTGAAATGAACAGATACTTTTCAGAGGAAGAAGTTAAAGCAGCTAAGAAGCACACGAAGAAATGCTCAATATCACTGGTCATCTGAAAGATGCAGATAAAAACAACACTGAAATTTCATCTCACTCCACAAAGAATGGCTGCTATCTCACAATTAGCCATCAAAAAATGTTCACAAGGCGGCCAAGTCAAAGGAACCCTTCTCCACTGGGAGCGTAGACTCGTACAATCATGGTGGAGATCTATGTGAAGATTTCTCAAAAAACTAGGGATAGAGGTCCCATTTGACCCAGGCATTCCTCTACTAAGTTTATACAAAAAAGAATTAAAAGATTCATATCATTGTGTCATACATGTATCCGTGTTTATAGCAGCTCAGTTTGTGATAACTAAATCTTGGAAACAACCAAAATTTCCATCAATTGGAGACTGGGTAAAGAAGCTGTGGTTCTTTTATAGAATGGAGTATCACTCTGCCATTAAAAATGATAAGATTGAATCATACTCAAATGGATGTGCCTGCAGGACATCCTAGCAAGTGAAACAAATAGGTCACAGATGTGTAAATATTGTATCTTTTCTCTGGTATAAGAAAATGAGGATGTAAATGAGTTCTAGTATATACAGTAGATATTGTGAAATAGAAAATACTTAAGAGGAAAGAGGGTGTAGGAGTAAAAACGAGGAAAAAATAATGTGATGGTAATTAAAAAGAAATAAAGCTATGCATATAGGGGGTGGGGGTTGGAGGGTAGTTAGAGGAATGGGAAAAATGATAATTAAGTTGTGTTTTATACTAGTAGAAATTCTCAAAGTTGAATATAATGATGATGTGTATATATAATGTATCAATAAAGATTTGAATTAAAAGAACACTCTCAATTATATTTGTATCTATAATGGGAAAATCTCTGACATGCATTTCATTAAAAATTTAAATTATTTTACATTAGTATTATACTGCTTTTATAAATTTGTTAAATTTAATTCTAAAGTTTTCATTATAAAAACCAAATTTAAAAGACAAAGTTTTCTCTTCTATAAAATCACCATTTTCATAATTGTCATAAGTTTTATTAAATGACAAGTATAACTTATTTCATATAAGATATACATTTCATATTATCAAATTAATACTAATTTCAACATAATTTTAGTAATAAAGTATAAAAGATCATGATTTTTTTAAAAATAATATCTTCTTTAATACATCATTTTATAACTTTTTTTGTTTTATTTTTTGAGACAGGGTCTCGCTTTGTAGTTCAGGCTGGCAATGAAGTCACTACATAGCCTAGACTAGCCTCAAACTCAGCAGTCCTCTTGCCTCTGTCTCTGGAGTGCTAGGATTATAGGCATTAGCCAGCACACCTGGCTTTTATAATGATTATTAAACAAAGTACAAATTTGCTACTTTTTGACTCCACATTTTGTGATTACTATGAATACATATGCAAATATATGTTTGTATATGTAAATACGCATTTATTTAGTTGCAGTACTGGCTTTAATCCAGGTTATGACACGTACTAGGCAAGCATTCTTCACTAAGCTATATGTTCAGCTCATGAAAATAACATTGGTGTACTTCAAAAAACAAAACGTGTTTTCAAAGCTCTTGATATTTCATTCAAATTTAGTCTTGAAATGCTTAGATGAAATTGAACTGATGCTACAAAGACTGAAACGTTATTAATGACTAAAGTTGAGAGTAAAAGATGAAGTAATTCATAATCATCACTCTATTCTCAATTTTCTTTTAATATGAAAAAGAAGTCTCGGCTTGTTGGTACTCAATTATTTCCTGGGTAACAGATGCATTTTGACTGTTTCCTCACAAAACCTGTGCTTTTTCCATATGGTAAATAGTTCAACCTACATACTTTTTCTGTTTTGTCTTTTCCCTTTCCTACATGCTATTCATAATGGATTCTAACATTTTAGTGTTAGTTTTAAATAGTTATAAGTGTGCACAGAACTGTAAAATAATGCTCAAGCATCTGACAGACTAACACGACAAGCCAAGAGCTCCTGAGGAAAAGTCCTAAGAGACTATGGACAGTGCTTCTGTGGTAACCAGTTATAACTTTCTTATATGGATTTTTATTTGTAAACTATACTCACATGCCTCTTTTGGCAATATTGATTAGATAGGCCTAAGGTATTAGTATAATCTTAATATGAGTCTTTCAAAAAGATAATTTGCCCCCAACTGTAATGTATTTTCTCTATATCAGAGGAAAAATCTCAAAATTCAGGATAGTTTATGAGCATTTTGAAGGAAGGATATTGAAAGGTTTGACAGGAAACATGTGAACAGCAATTGGAACAGCAGCAATATTGAACAAGGCCCTGGAAATATGTGAGTAAAGGCTATTTTTGCTGCACTCTGTGATAGTAGATCTTCCTTCTTTTCTCTTCAAAACTTTTAATGAAGACATACTTTGAAGAGCTTTCCAAGTTTTTTTCAATGTAGTACAATTTGAGAATTGTAATATGAGAGATGCTTAATTTTGTTCCAGTTATACACTTTTAAAATTATCAAAATAATAAAATTCAAATAATGTAAAATGGTATGTTCTCTGAATTTTATATTCCTGTATCCTAGATCTCTGAGTAGATTGCTTCCACTGCTTTTGAATAATGGAAAAAATCCATATATCAAGGTTATTTTTTCCTTCCTGTCTGTGACTAATGGAATCTTCTATTACCTCATCATCTTCATACTAATGATTGACCTCATTATATACCAGTTAATTATCAGTCATGACACGGCCTTGTCTCCAACTGTGATAGCTCTGGAGACATTTTACAGAGTATGAGAACTGAGATTCCAATAGAAGAGCTCTGTAATATGATATATAGATTTCTATTTATTTCTTTTAAATAATTCTACTTTTAATTATAATTTCCTTCAAATGCACTGCAATGTGATTTTATCACATAATATAATTTTGTATTACATTTACTGTTGTTTCGTTGTAGAACTGAATTTATAATAACTATCATAGTAGATTAAATTCTATCGTTAAATTTCCAAATTCTAATTTAAATCAAAATCATTATATGGATGATACAGACAAAATACTTTACTATGAAATTGTACCTGAAATATCTATATGAACAAAGTTTATAGTATGAACTAATTTCTACAGCTAGAAGAATTTAGGAGCAATTATTATAATCACAATCTGAATTCATTTAAATAGAAATAATCCTAGTAGAATTATCTTCAAATTTTATCTATCACCTATGCACAAAAGGACGTGTGAATGCAAGTAGAATCCCTCTAAATAAGAAAAGAAACACAATTGAATTAATATTTGTTACATTATTAATAAGCCAGAAAACAGTACTTGGATATCAATGGAAATATGAACAGAGAGACTAGACTTCAGAATACACACTGTAAATATGGCATTACAGGAAAGTCAATAAAACTTGGCAGTCAGAACTCTTCTAATGCTTTCAGTGAGAATCAAAAGGTGTGTGAATTCTATGTGCTTTTCTGAATGGATGAAATGGGCCTACAAATTTTCCAGAGTGTAAAACCTACTGAGACTTCAGAATCATACATGACTAATGTCTCATAACGTGTATATATTTAGTTCTGGGAACTTCCTGAAATATACTGTACATTTCCAAATTACTTTGTGCGCTAATAATGGACATTGAAGAGGTTTCCACTAGTTTCTACAAATAATACCGGAGAACACCAGAGGTAAAATAAATTTCCCTTTCTCTAAGAAATGATTCAGCCTTTCTGTAAAAATATAGACTGTGTATTTTATGATAATGGAAGACAAAATCTAAAAAATAATTTTATCTATATGAGCCAGCCATTATTTTAATAAGTCCTACCAATGCTTTAACATTTTTTTAATTATTAAATTTCTGCCTTGTCCACATATTTAGCCTAAAGGAATGTTGTAAGTGCTTTACTGCTGAAAGAAAAAGTGAAGGGAGGGTGAGGAAGAAGGGAAGGAAAGTAGAATCCCATAATTATCAGAATTGTGGACAACTTACTTAGAGGTAAGACTTACTCACTGGGACTTACTTGGATCTGGAGATGTCTGTCCTGCCCTTCGGGTCAACTACTGAGATTATTGTGGGACAACTGCCCCACCCTGTGGGATTTTAAACTACAGGGATTACTACAGTAGGATTATTGGCTTTAAGACTTACTGGGATTTACTGGGATTTAAGGATGCCTTCCCTCCCCTATGTAATCTTCAACTACAGGGATTATTGCTGGACCACCCTGTTTTATACAGGCTAGGATTATGAGTGTGAAGGCTTAGCACCAAATAAAGGTACAGGCAAACTCGGGTTATGGATTCTTCTGCTCCCACTTCTGTTGCTGCAGGTTTGGGCCTTTGATTGTTGCTGCTCAGAGTAGTTTGGTTGTTGCTGCTGCAAGAGTCAAGCCCAGGTGCAGCCTTTTTCTCTCAAAGTTCTGATTTTGTTGTTTGTTGGTTGTTAATCTTTTAACTGTGAGACTATCGGGGATTGGAGTTTGCCACAAGGATTCTGACTGCTTTTCCCTAGACTCCCATACATAATAAGAAAAGAAAGGAAAGGAAGAGAGAAGGTAAGAAATGAGGAGAGGCATTTTGTCAAAAGGCCACATAAATCAACACTGACTATCCTCTGTTGAAGGATTGGTTAATTTAAATCCACAGGACTTATGCCCAGTGTACATGTGCATATATACCTCCCTGCATATTCTGTGTTTGTGTTTGACAGATGATGTATAATAACATGGGGGCAATGTGTTTGATAGGTGCAGGTAAATTGCTGTTTGCTATGTTAATACCACAGTATACAAGTAATTATGTAAGAAAAGTACTCAAAAGAGGGTACACATATTTCAAAACCTTCACTAACTTTGTGTAGTCAAAATTAAGAATGTCAAAAGTGAAAAGCTTCAATTCTTAGAAAATAGCAGGCAATTTCATTTAATCTGGGAATTACTCATACCAAACTACTAAAAATATTTGGTACAAACTATTTACATATATGTGTGCATGTGCCTATATATACTGTTCTCCAGAGACATATAGACAGACAACAGTGAGAGACTAAATGCTCAAGTTCACCAGAAAGACCCCAGCAATCTACTGTATGTAACAGAAACTATTTCTCCTTTGATATTTAAGTGCTCACTGTCTAAAGAAATTTGTTTGTAACCTTTACTGAAGATGAATAAAAATATTTCAGGTAGAAGAGAGCCCATTTGGATTCCTAAAATCTGTGATTAAGTGGCAGTGAGGGGGATGTTACAAAATGAGGTGAAAAGAAGATTGCAAAGATGTTTCTCTTTGCCATTTTCAGTATCAAGAAGGGAAACTCAAAAGCCCCTGATAGCAATTTGTCAACAACTTGCATGGTTAAGAAAATTACAAGATATCTGAGTTTGTGGATTTAATCTCATGAGCAAAGTTTTCTTATCTATGTTTCTGCTTCCTCATGTGAATAATTTTCATCTCAAAGTGTGTAGCAAATAGCTTTGAAATGTTTAACCCTTCTCATAGAATAGCAATGGCTGAGAGGGTAATCAAGGAGTAAGGACCAGTGCCTTTTTCCTTTGAAAATTCATATGAAGTTGACATATATGTAAATGTATAAATGAACATTTATTTGTAGTTTTTTAAATATATTCTTTTTTTTTTTTTTTTTTTAGGTTTTTTGAGACAAGGTCTCTCTTTGTGGTTCAGGCTGGCCCTGAGCTCAGCCTCCAACTCACATCACAATCCTCCTGCCTCTGTTTAAATATATTCTTGAAGGTCAGTTTGTTGTGATTTTGTTAACTAAATTTGGTAGGAAAAGGGGAGTAATGCCAAATAACTGCATTCACATGAAATAATTTTTAAGCATACAAAAAATTCTCACTGTGCCCCACATTGCTCCTTCTCCCCACTATCACTCTATCCTCATCAGTCAGGTCTGACTGAAGACTTTCAGGCTCATTATCTGGCTGAGTTGTGTGGCACCTTGCCCATTCATATTTCTTCCTTCCCTGCCTGACCAGATGACTGGAAAAGTGCCAACCTCAGATTAATGACAATGAGGACAGGCTTTGGGCAGATGAAGGAAGGCGGCCAAGTAGGGGCAGCCAGGGAAGAAGTGGGCTAGTGAGGAGCTGTGGCGGGAGCAGACAGCCAAGGCTGGTGACCGAAATGAAGAGCTGTGAATGGACTGGCAAGTCTTCCTTCCAAAGCAAAGTGCTCTGGGACTAGATCTTGGCATCCAGCTTTCTGTATATAATCAAGGTACTTAGCAATGCAGGACACAGTGTCTTTAACTAAAACTGTGTCAGTTTGGGGTTACTTATTCAGCAAAAGGATATAACAATGTATTTATGTGTTTGAGAAAAAATGTATTTTCTCAGTCAAGAGAATTTTAACTTACCTTAAAATTTAATTGCTCTTTCCTCTTAGCTCTCTAGTATCCATAACAAGCTTACTGTATCAAAATTTAGCTTCTGATGTTTCCTTTCAAACTAAATCTACCTTCTTTAGATGTCATCTCATTGAAAGAAAATTGAATTACTCGATATAGTAAGAACAGAAACTTTAGGTTCATCCTTTTTCAATATTAAAATGGTAAATGAAATCTTTAGACACTAACTTCTTTTATAGTGCACTTTTAATTTTTGCTATTGTATTTTATTTTTTTTATTAGTTCATGTTTGTACTTGAGCTGTTTGATATTACTCCAGATAGAACCTTTTTGCTCAAGTCTCAGGGCAGCTCATCATAGGTGAAGCATTATTTCAGTTTATTTCCTGAGTTCAATTATTCAATGAGTCTTAAACTTCTACACTGACATTTATTCAACACTTCTGCCTTATCTATATTTTTAGCAGAAGCTACTGAGGTATCTTGTACCTACTTTCTTTATTTGGAATAATCTAGTTAAATCCATATAGCTATGTGCTTACTGTCCATACTTACATATCATCTTCTCTGATCATGATTGCTAAAATTTCAACCATTTGTTTTACCTTCCCCAAAAGTACCAAAGTCATTTGCCACTTCAGAATTTATGATAATATGCTCATATTTATATTTGTGTTTCTCTTTGTGCTCTACCATGAAGTAAGCTGAAGAAGAATGGGCATTTCCTCATTCTTTAAAAAAACAGTTTATTCTTAGTACTGAATATAATATTATTAAGCACTAAGAAGATGCTTTAATTTTCACTGAATCAGAAATTTTACAGTAATAAAAAAGTTTCTGTTCATCTAAGAACATGGTCTTCTATTCCTATTGACATACTTAACAAGGAATAAAGGGATAAGATTAATTTCCTTCTTGAAATAAGCCAATGTTTTATAAATCCAAACTTTTAACATGTTTATAGAAGAAAATAAATAAATGTGCATTGCTTTTATTTTTTTATAGATCTCAGAATAGATATAATGCAAGAAACACATGAAAATCAAGAATTTAAAGAGAAATTAAATGACTTTTTCATGGGAAGTCTTTTAGACAAACAGGCCAGGCTCACAGAGGTTTGCTCAATACCAAAGGGGAACGGAGGGCTAATTGGCCTCCTCTGTGAGCATGAAGGAGAAAGGCTGCACAGGTGACTGCAGATTGTCAGTTGCTTACCAGAGAATGGACCAGTGGGTACTGGAAACCAGATGACTCTCATGTTACTATGACTACTTGCACCTGCTAAGTGAATACAAGTGAGGTGAGGGAAAGGCTCAGTTCCTTAGCCTGGTGGAGGTACGAAATGCCTGGCTGCCTGCTTGTGGAGCTGACTCCATGATACTCTTTACACTATCCTCCTTCAGTCCTACATCAGGAAGGAAGCCAGCCTGGTGAGCTTGTTACACACAGGTGGTGCTTCACTGTGGGCTTTGGAACAGGGTCGCTACAGGGTTCATAAAATTATGCAAGCATTTGGATGCAATGCAGCCACTGATCCCAAGAACACATAGTTTAAATTATCTCTGCCCACATTAAACAGTGTCTGGAGGCTATTCCCACATGTAATAATTGGAAATTTGAACTGCAGGTATTGTTCATTATTTACCTTTTATTCCACAAAAAGAAGGAAAAAAAGAGAGATAATGATGGACATCTCTTAAGAAACATTTTCCTTTTTGAAAATTAAATATGCAATAAGCTCACAGATGTATAGGTAAGACAATGTAAGACATTGTTAATAGTATAGTAAGTTTTCTGTGATTCTAATGTTTCCATAAAAACAAAATTTGAATTACATCTTGAATGGCTAGAGAACTATACCTTCCACTGAGCAAGCAAACACATCTGGAAATCAGATGAATTGGAACTTTGATCCTGGCATCTAGCACTACCCCTGTGAAAGAAGCACAGCCAATCTGATGCAGCCCTTTGGGACCTGGAGATACAAAGCAGGATGCTGGTGATTCAGATGGAGAAAATTCAATCATGATTTTAATATAATGCTGATAGTATCTACTGTCCCTTTGTAGTGCTCCAGGGGTGGCATTAATGCCTAGTATTTTCATTGGCAATGCTCTAACCAGGCTTTGTATCAATGTTTGTATGGCTCTGTTTATAAATGCCTGGTTTCCAGCAGCTTTGCTGATCTTCCCTTATAATTTGGAGCATGGCTTTCCATTTTATGTTATTGCTGTAACCAACCTCACTACCTTCCAATACGTCCATTTCTGCTTATCGTAAAAGATGCACCCATCTTTTATTTATCACCAATACTTAGGCTGCTTTTGATGCTGCAGGTGTGCAAATAGTTTCCTCCAAAAGGACATATCTTAAAAAGTATTGATTAGATACATGTTACATGGCTTGCTGCTAAACAATCTAAAAGCTTAAAGTGTAATATAAAAAAATAAATCAGAAGAAAGAATATTGAAATTCTTAAGAGGGAAACTCAGATCAATGAAACAGTCATCCACATTCATGTTACTGAAGCATGAAACAGGAAAACTCGGCGATGAGAAAGTGTTTAAAGCCACTGGGCCTTTAAAACCTAATAGAGAAGCTGAGAAGGGAAAACCGGAGGGTAGGAAGCATGCTAGCCTTGAAATTGAAACTGGAAGAAGACAACCCAAAGGCAACATTCAGTGCAGCTGGGTGATCAGTCTGAAGGAATGGAGGGAGCCCCAGGGTAAAAACGTGTTCAGGCCTAACAGTGAGTTTGAAAGGATCCCTTCAGGGTGAGACTCATTCTGCTTCTAACAGTGAGTTACAATGGACTAAGCTTAAGGGCAGAATACATTAAGGTCCCAGAATTGAAAATAAGCAGATAACTACAGACAGTGTACACTTTTTATAAAATGAATATGAGTCTGACTGGAAAGAGTGGGCCCACAGCAGACATTTAGATGTGATCCATAAGCTTATGAGAAAATTAAACCCTAAAAAAGAAAGAGGAAGTGAGATTGACAAGGTGGTGCATACTAACAATATACGCCCTGAGTATAATGATGTAAACCACAGCTGATACGCACATCTCAGGGTGTGTCAGCAATTACTGACTCATCCAATTTCATAACTTAAAATCCTTTGTAGAAAGTAAAAATAAATTGTACTGTCAACTGATGTTGAGTTAGTGATGAACATGACAGAAATCTTTATAAATAAATAATGTATATTAAGGTTTTAAAATTAGTTACACAGAACAGTAAGATTCCAATGTATTTCACTTAAGAAATAACATTTTAAATATCACAAACTGACAAATGAAAAATGTATTTTTGTTGCCAGAGTTGCATTAAGACCGCCTGAAACTTCACCACCTATTTGGTTGAACAGGATTAATGACTATATCCATGGTCCTCAAAGTTTCCTCATGGATACATATTAACATTCCCTAACTACAAATTCTTAGGACTCAGCCAAGATGCTTTAAATTTGAGTGACAGGGCTGTTTTGTGTGTTTTATAACCTGCCCAGCTGGACATGGCATAAGGTAAAGTTTTAGAGTAGCTGCTCTACATTATTATTAACAGTAATGCTTGTACACAACATTTTGGCTCAGGAATATGAATTTGCAGGAACTTTGTATTGGAAATTCCTTAGAACTTATATGAGCATGGGTACATTAGCTAAATAAACCTCTGCATTATATTCTCCTTTTAAAAAAGATTATACAGCTGGGCTTTTCAAACAGGAGTATAAGGTTGTTTTCAAAACACTTAGGAACTGAAACTTTCGGTACTTTAACTAGCAACCTTGAATCATGGCAAAGAGGTAAATCTTACACTGGATTTGAGTTTCTCCTTCTTTGTTTCACTGCCTTTCACTGGTCCAGCTAGGAATTCATAATTTTTTATAGGACCACTGTGATTAGATCTTATTTTTATTTATTTATTTATTTATTTATTTATTTATTTATTTATTTATTATTTTGTGTGCTAACTTAGCAGTACCAATGATGTTGGAGACTTTTAACTGAGCTACATTTCAAATTATTTCTTTTTTTTTTTTCTTTTTTTTTTTTTAAACAGGGTCTAAGGATGCTGTTAAATTATCCAGCCTGGGCTCCAAGCTTGATCTTTGGCTCACCCTCCCAAAGTGAGTACTGCAAGTATGTGTCATTCATTGCTTCCACTAGAAGGTCAATTTGGAAAGCTTTTATTTTCTTTGTAAATCATTATGAATAAAAGAATTTATCTCTGTTTTCTTTATTTCCTTCAGTTGAAAGTCCACAAAGATGAAGAGTGGCTTAGATCCCAAGAGAATACATTTTTTACTGAATTGGCTCCTTAAAAGAAAGATTTTGCCATATTTGTTCTATCAAAAACATCATCAAAAATTTTATCAAACATTTCTTGTTTTTTCTATACTAGTACATTTTAGGAAGAGATGCCCTCCTCATCCACCATGAAGCCATCCATAAACTTCTACTCTTAAAATAATAATTTGGTATCTGTGTTATCTAAATACTAGCAGTAAGACATTTTCATTATAACAAAATTATCACCTGAGAGGTACATTAGAAAAATGGAACAAATATTCAATTATTTCTCTTGGTATGAAGCTTTTGCAAAGAAATCTAGAATCCTTAAAATATCTCCTGGCTACAGCAAATTAAAAATTAAAAATCAAAATGTATCCATAGCTGCTCCTAAGTCATAATGTAAGTCCATTGTCTTTCTACTAGTTTCGACCCAATTCAGATGCTTTTCTACTATCTGCTGCTCCTATTTCTTTTCCGACCAGCCAGAAACCCCCACAGTTTGATTTCATTGAAAATTCATTGTAGAATAGGGAAACTGCTACATGATGAAAACATTCTGCAGCCTAAAATATATGGAGAAATTTAGATGTGTATTTAGAAGAATTACAGAAAGGTGTTCCCCAGGGCTTTAAAATTAGTTCAAAATTAAAGGAACATCAGACACAGATGCAGACAGACAGACAGACACACACACACACACACACACACACACACACACACACACTCACACGGAGGGAGGGAGGAAGAGAGAGAGAGAGAAAGAATGCTATGTTCTAGTGGATAATGTAAAAGAACTCAAATTGTATAAAATCTCAACCAGGTTTAGAAAAATAAATGTACATGTTTTGCATGATATTTTTTCTGACTTTATGCTATAAACAACTTAGCTCAATGAAGACTTTTGGAATAGGCTCCTTAAAAAGTAAGCAGTACAGATAGGATTGAACACAGTAGTACAGGATTTAATATATAGCTAACTGGTTTTAACTTTTTAACATATAAAGTAATTGTACACTGACTATATTGAAGCATAATAGAATAGAGAGATGAGAGCCTGGAAAGAAACTAGTCCATATCTAGAATGGAACATTCAGCTGTGATATGCAGAATACAGTAAGATTTAACAATGAAAAGATGTTCTTCTGTGATAGCCTTTAAGGATAGAATTTTTTTTTTTAAGTTCAACAGTAGACTCCTGAAGCAAGTTGGCTCAGGAGCATACAGTGGTTTAGGAGCGTACTTCCTCTGTAATATGTAGATACTCTCATCTTAAATTAACCCGTCCAATCAGTAATCACTATGTTTTTCACACAGGTGACACCCTAGCTTCTTTCATTCCTCTTTCAAACACATTCATCATTTGTTATCACATTATTAAATTAAAACTTCTAAACCCATTTTGCAAGATTTTTCTCTCATTTTGCCTAATACAACTCATGCCCTCAGAATGTATGATCTCTGTATATAAAATATGTATATAATTGCATATTGTATACATAATATGTGCATATTTATCTCATATGTAATATTAGTCATACATCTACATATAATTACACATCTCCTACTTTAATCTCATTCTTCAGTCATGCACGTATTGTTCTGCAATACTAAACTATTTTCTACATTTTCACAACTGTCTTAGCATAACTACTGTCTCTAAACTGTGCCCTCATTTGTTGTATTTCCTCTACTGAGCTACACTTTCTTCAGTTCTCAATAGTTAAAATTCATTTTACTCTTGTTGTATAGTCAGAAGCTGTTTTTTTTTTTTTTTTTTTTTAACCACCTCCTAATATTCCCTAGTGGTAATGAATTGTTTCCATATTCTGAAGATATTTTTATTGATGCTTGAGTATTCACTGGAAGTTTCAAAAGCCATAAACTTAATTTTATACATATATAAGCTTTTTTATTTTTTAAAGGCCACTGAATAATAAACTTAAATGAGTTAATGAAGGAAGAGTAAATGGATGAGTTGACTGATGCCTAATTATTTATATACAGCTTTTCTTCTCCCCTTCATTAGATATAAGCTGGTTCTCTGAGCAAATATTTTACTTGCTATGTAATGACTTCCTCACAATACACAGTACAACACTCTCAACGCAGTGGGTAATCGATACATGCTGCTGACTGTTGAAGTAAAATAAATTTGCAAAAATAAGTCACACTTGTTTCTAGTAATGGACCTCCCCTTGGTGATTTTTGGCATGCTAATGAAATCACCACAGGAAGTTTGTGAATGATATGCTAAACATCCCAAATGAATGTCATACTTTAGATGGAGCACCACAGACTGCAGTCGTTATAGATACTGAAAATTAAACAAGTCTCAAAAGGGAGAAATATTTGAACTGTATTAATGATTCATGCAATTGTTGTTTTCCTTTTGAAAATAACTGTACCAATGCCACTACACTAAATCAAAGTTGTACAATCAGATGTGTTTTTTTTCTTGGAATGTTTCATAAAAAGTCAATCTTCCTTATAATTAGTAAATACAATATGACACTAGAGAAAAATATGTCTGCTAAATCAATTTCCACTAATACAAGTAGGCACATTATGAATGTTGGTATATATTAGGAATTATTTTATCTCCCTAGTTACTATTATTATTATTATTATTATTGTACCAGCGATCAAACTCAGGACCTTGTGTTTATGAGGCAGGGGCTGTACCATTGAGCTAAATCCCCAGAATTATAATTATTTGACCTGGTCAAAATATACTACTCTATATTTAATTTATAATTTTTTAAAATTATCTACCATACATGTATATATTATATTAATAAACATGAATGCCAACCTTCATTCACAGATATGATAAAAATATATATGTATGTATATTAATATACACATCCACAATATTGTTGTCCACAGCATTTAGGGAAACAAGCTATTATTTAAGATATATTAGAAGTAGTGTTAGAAAAGCATTATTTTACATTACTGGTGTATATATTCATTTTTCATCCTATGATTATATCTTGGGAAGGAAATGAAACTTCTGAAACTGGGAATCCACTAAATTTTTGCTAAATAGATG
>PVIR01005484.1:0-71848 GCA_004026965.1 Petromus typicus
GGGTTAGACTCTGAGAGACAGACCTGCCAGAGGACAGGGCTGTGAGGAGAAACAGTCTTCCCTAGAGTGAGATTGTCCAGGAGAAATACAATGCAAGCTAAAGATTTTCCTATAGTCACATTAAAAGAAATAGGCCAATACAGTACTGAGTCTCCATGATCTAGTGTGCATGTTACAACGAGAGTACATCTGACTTTGAGTAGCTCAACGCAATGAGCAATTGCCAGACAGGAGAGGAAGGAGCTTTTGAAATTTCCACTGCCAGTTTTCAAAATGTTTCCCAAAGGTGTAATTTACATGACATCACATTCACTATGTTGAGTTTGTAATTTGATGATTTTTAGTAAATTTGTAGATTTGTAGAACCTTAATCCAATTTTATTTTATTTTTTATTGTGAAATAGGTACATTTTATATACATATCATGAGCACACTCAACACTGATAAATTGTACTCGTGTATGATATGACTTGATTCTCATTTTTTCCTATGCCTGTACTCCCATTTAAAAACATTAAAATCATCCCTGAAGAAGATCCTTGGCACTCAGCTTCTAACCTACTTTCTGTCCATGCAAAGGACACTTCATGTCAATGGAATCATCTAGGGTGTAGTCTTTTTCTTCTTTCCCTTGACATAATTTTTGTGCTTTATCCATGCTCTATCGTGTTTTAGTATTTCACTTCATTTTATTGTCATGTAGTATTCCAATGCATGGTTATACCACAGTGTTTTTATCCTTTCCCTTCTTGATGGACATTTTGGATGGTGCCAGTTTTAAGTTGATATGAATAATGCTTCTGTAAGTACTTACGTTAAAGTCTTAGTCTAGACATGTATTTTAATTTTTCTTAATAGAATCTAGCAGTGACATATGGTAAATGGATATTTAATTGATGAACAAAAGGCTAAATTTTGGTCAAAGTCTTTGCAACTTTTCCCTCCATTTTGAGATTTTTTGAATATACTCTTGATCACATAAGAACCTAAGACCAGAAATTGTTTACAATTTCCCTTGAAAAGTTATATTTTTGGGGCTCTGCATATTGGTTATCTAATACCGTAGTTATCACCTGGCTGTTTCTACTGAAATTAAGTCTGGAAGAACCTCTTTTTAACATTTTGTACAGACTGATTCTTAGCACCTGTACCCATTAGGAAATATGGAGCATACTCTTTTAAAATGTCCTTAGTGATCCCTTAGAACAAATGCGAGAATATAAAACTCTGAAACACTGGAAAACAAAAGCTATTTGCCCAATGCCTCAAACATGTTGCTATTGCAAATGCTTAACTAGTACAAAGCATACTTAGGCAAGGACATTTCAGTTTGTGTGCAAAAAAAACTAAAGATCTTTCAGTGTTTGTTGGTATTCTGAAAGGAGTGGAATTTGTAGACGAGGGTCTCTAGTGGGCATTCTGGCTCTGAAAGGGACCTGTCTCTCTGGTGAGTGGACCAATGACAGATAAATTTTAAATAAAAGGCCCTAGAAGGAGCAAAAGTGGAAATAAACCCGACACAACCTCTGCATAGATTAGAAGGAACTATTCTCTTGTTTCTTGTTTGTATCAGTTTAATAATCCTGTAGGGATCCTCAAGAAAGATTAAAAACAAAGCCTTGTGACTCCAGTGATTTTTCTTGGTGTTCACTGGAGGAAAATGGGAAAGACAATGTGTAGCTTTAATCAGCATTTGATTTTTTTAAATCCTGTTGCATGTAGAGAGGAGCAGCTGGTCATAGGTAATCTTGCTCTTGGGAATTATCAAGTGAAAGAAAGAGACAAGCAGTAGCTTCTACAAAGGCTGCTTTTATGAGGCTGAGCTAGGGAATCACGAGGGAAGCAGCTGGGCTCACCATTTTCATCCAAGTAATTACTGGAAGGGAGAGATGATGGTTTTCAAGGTCAGCGATGGTAAGGTGAACTAATGGCCAGCCTTTCCTCTGGGAGAGCATTCATGGAAGAGAGGATAGATAGAGATGTCAGTTTCCCAGCTGATCTAAAAGAAACAAGGGAAGTGCAGTCATCAGAGTGGAAAGCATTCTCCATGGGGCAAGAAAGACGAGAGTTCAAATCCTGCCTCTTTTATTAGCTCTTATGTTTGACTCTATATACAAATCCTAACTTTTCCAAGCCTTGGTTTCCTTACTGACAACATAGAAACAATAAAATTCACTTTGTGTATAATCTGTAAGCATTAAATTATGTAATCATGTAGGATTCATTTCCATCCCTTCATCAATAACTAAGTTAGCTAATTTATCTGCCAGTGTCTTCCATCAAACATATTCAACAAAAAACTGTCTTTGATTTTGAAATTATTACCATTAAAGAAATTTTGAAATTGATTTCTTTTTTGGTTATCAGAGCCTCTATAACAAATCAAATCTATTTTCCCCTGTGTTTCTGGACATGCTCTATGTTGACAGTTTAGAGAAATTCAAGAAGTACCAGAGAGCAGAACTAAACTTTTCTGTCCACAGAGAAAGCAATCTCGTGCAGGGACTGCAAGGATCTTTTGCTATTGGTGAGAAAAGAATCTTTTCAGAAAGCATACATTTATGTGACTTGCTCTGCTTTTCATCAAAAGCAGTTACTACCTCATTTTTAATCTGAATTAGCCAACTTTTAAAATTATTTTCTTTTAAGCATCAAAGACAACAAGTCTTTGACACTAGAGTTTGTGGAGAAAACTCGCAGTGTGTTTTTTTTTTTTTTAACTTTCATAATGTCTTTATTCTTATCTTTTTCCTTTATTTTCTTATCAAGAGCTTTTACTTATTGCTTTGCTTCCCATTGTAGGATGTATGCATACTTTGTAACTTCTTTCCTTCTTAGCCTTGATAAATTGATTTCATTACATGTATAACCAGTGCTCCATGTATGGATCTCCAGCCCAGGGATGATGTTTTCCCTCTCTGGACAAGGCATCCTCCCTATGGGTTTATTAAGGGAACCGGCTGCAATTTGCAGGTGCACTCATTTTGTGGGAGCCCAAGTCGAAATTTCCATATGCAAATGTGGATGGATGTGCCCAAACTGAGTAATTGTGCATGCAAATAGGTGATTAAATAGACAATTACCAAATCTGCATGAATAAATGAAAGTTGTGCATATTCAAAAAGCAGGGGGCACCTGAAAATTATGCAAACAGACAGCTTTTCATCAGGCCTGTGAAAATCTGGTCCCTGGGCTTCACAGTTGCCTAATCCAAGAGCAAACCAGGCTCTCAAGTTGCACAAGTGGAATTTACACTTTGACCTCAGCTACCATGGCAATGACCATATCTCAGGGAAGGTCACCTCCAGGAAGTATCACAGGAAAGGGATTTGATTCTGTCATTTTCTATAAACTAGATTTAAAGCAGAAATTTAAACTAAAGATGATTTTCTAATCATGTACAGTAAAAGAGCTGTGGCTGTTTCAGTGGACTCTGCTTCAGGTCCACTCTTCCAGGCCAAAATCTCAAGGAAGGTACAGATAATTCAGCCTACATTAAACTACCATGTCACAGCGGCGCAACTTCATAACACTCATTCTCACCTCTGTAGTGCTGAAAACTATAGTGGGGCTTCATCACTCCAAGGTGGTAGTTTTTTATTTTGTCTTGTGGGATAAAGAAAAACAGCCTATGGTTTTAAACTTCATTTCTCCATAATTTGAGATCTCGGTTGTCTACCTCCCACCTAACAGTGATGGATGATCTTGTCAGCAAGCACATGAATGAGGAATGATTTCACATGACCAGGGGGCCTTTTCTGACAAAAGATTAGTGGCATGCCTAGACCAGCACACCAGGAGCCAGAGATAAGTAGAGTTTGAGGCAGTCAAAGAGGACTGAGTGCTGAAATCCTCATATATTTCAGAAAGGCATTTTATCTCTAGGACATTCTACTTTTCCCACATCCAGTTTTTATGATCGACTGCAGGCTTTAACTTCTCAAAGTAAGGACTAATATTACTGCAGACCATAAAAATCCATTACTCCATTCAATCAATAACCCAGTTAAGTGGAATAATTTTTTTACTTAGCACCTGTCAGGAAGAGGTTTCAAAATATTCTCAGCAGAGTTCAGAAGTGAATAAAATTAGCTATGTTCTACAAATAAGGAGGCCAGTCTCCTCCACAGAGTGCAGGCAGTTGGTGCCACAGGAGGGAAGAAACAGAGAAATAGACAAAGAAGACAACAAAGATGGCAACTTCTAAAAGGGCTACTTGAGCATGCTTTCTATACAGAGGGCACATTCTTTCCTCTGAACTGTCAAGGTTGGGATTACTGGGCTGTTGAGGATAAATTGCTACCCAGCTGTGGGACAAAATATGATTTCAAGTAATGAGGGAATACAATAAAATAGAGGAATACACAGGAGCCTAGGACCAAGCGGCAAGCCCAAACCTGAGAACTCTAGATGCGTGCCGCGATGCCCTGGACATTCTGCCTCAGGTGTGGAGAGTATCACATGATAAGGCAATAGAATCCCAAATCCTTAATCCAAAGTCCATCCAGATCAAGTCCAAATTCTGAGGGTTTTTTTAGCTGTTACAAAAAGATCTCCAACTTAATTTTATCTCAGTTCATTATTATATCCTTCCATTCCTGTCTTTGTCAACTATCACTCCACCATTCATCTGCCAATACGTCTAGATGGTTGGAGTCTTGGATAGTAAGATTTCAATCAAACAGCTGGACAGCTGGGGAGAACAACAGACTTATTGAACATGCTCCCCTTCTTTGGCCTGAAAAAAAGAAGTCTCCCCTCCTGGGCTATCAGTCTTGGCATCCAGAAGTCTGAGTCCATATTGGTTGAACACTTTCGGAGCAAAGTTGCAGGTTTGAAGCCAGCAGGTTCAGACAGTGAGGCAAGTAACCGCACAAGGGCCTTCAGGCTGTGTTCTCCTGGTGCAAGTCTTCTCTGCTCTCAGCCACATAAAGTACCAATTCTTGTGCCTGCTTGCTGCACACTTTTTAAATTTGAGCCTCACATTTTTTTTTATCCAAACTAGTACTGATAAAATCTTTCCAATGATATCCTTTATTTTCTCATAGCCACAGTCAGTTTTTCTGGCGTATAGTCAAGACTTGCACCACACTCTATTTCCACTTTATTTATTTTAAAAAATTTCTCCTCTGTCAACCCATCACCTAGTTCAAGCCCTTGTGATTTGGACAACTGCTTCTCCTGGCACCTGTCTTCCCCACTCCAACCCAACCTCTATACTCATGCTTTTTTCTTTCCAAAGATCTTGTCACTGAATTTATTCCCTTCATTAAAAAAAAATCTACCAGATCTTCATGGCTCTTTTCACTGCAAAGCGCTGTTTGAACTCAACCTTACTATTTAAAACCCTTCAACCAACTGTAGGGCCCAGTAGTCAGCTTCTGGAAACCAGAGGCCAACTCAAATTGTCTTTGTAGTTCAAGAATCTACCACAAGGGAATAAGTCCAATAAACATTTTAAATGAATGAATGACTTAAGTGTTACTCAGAAGCCCTGTGCATAGAAAAAATAAATTATTATCTAAAACCCACAGACAAATATTCATGTATTTCTATATGTATAAAAGATTCTATGAAATACGCATTTTTAGGGTCTCTGCCCCATAGGACTTTGATTTTTTTGTTGATATATACTTATCATGATGTATTATATTCAGTCTGACTTTGCCTGCCTTGTTCAATAGTGCCTGAGCTCTCCCACAGAAAGGACCATGTCTTTTCATCCTTGTATCCTCAATACTTAAACACCGAGTATAATCTTGACATTTTTGTTGGTTTTGTCTCGTAGAAAGTATGTGATATGAGAAGGGAGTTGATAAGTGTTGTACTTGGCAAAAATTTTACTGCTGTTGCTCATGTAGGAAAGTTTCAATATTTCACCATTAAATATGATCATTGAAATAGTTTTTCTGTGAACATTTTTTTGTTCAATTGTCAGTGTAAATCATGTAAATCATTTTTAATTAGTGTATGTTTGCAATACATTATAGTCACCTTCATTGGAAAATTCATACATAGTGCATCTTAATCATATTTTATTCTTTTACCCTCCTCCCTACATTTCCTCTCTCTAACCCCTTTCCTCGCCTCCAACAAGTTTGCCTTTTTCCTCCCTATATCTTGCCCATATTTTACACTTTTATTTATTTATGTTTTAAGCTTCTTGTGTAAGAGAAACCATGGGATATTTACTTTTCTCTGACATGCTGCTAGATTAAAATTGTCTGTTTTTCACATTCTGCTTCTTCAACATGGTGATCTTACAGGCTTGACTCTTGCACACCACAAAATATTTGGCTTCAGATTTCCTTGCATTCCTGTTAGCTGAGCTCCTGAGACAGGATACTCAGTATAATCTGCACTAAATAGTAATAAATCTCAAACAGTTTCTAGTAGAAAAGAAAATTCTAAAAGACTTTGCAGTGATCTACAATTACTTCAACTGAAACCTTCTTATTAAACTGTAAACTTTTATCGTTCTAGCTATTGTCACTTACATGAATTGTATGAATGGGAGAAAGCCTGGGAAAAATATGAACTTGTTAATCCTGTTTATGTTCGTTTAGCACAGAGTTTGGGTTTAAAATGTGGAATGGTGTAGGGGAAGAAATTGAAGCATATGGATGAACTCAATTCCACAGTAATTAACTGATGTTGTGGCTTATTGTCCTTTGACTAGAAAAGAAAAAGGGATTGACAGTAGGTCATATTTTATCTGTCTGATCTCATGGTAAATATACTGGAAATGTTTTTGTGTTTTTTCTTGTTTGTTTGGTATTTTTGTTTTATTTTCATGATGAATTCCAAACCCAGGCCCTTGACATGCAGACAAGTTCTCTACTATTGAAGTATATCCCTAGCTCCCTATGGTTGGCCACTTTGTCTATAGGGAGAGTGAGCAATGTAAATGTTTCCAGTTTATGTAACACAAACTGAGCAGTCTAAATGTTTTCATTTGGAGGATTAATTTTCAGTGGTTACCAAGACTGTTTTTAAAAGGACATTTAAAAATTCCAGAAACTCTCCTTTTTGAAGGTGTCTCAGCCAGAGAAACTAAGCCATGTAGGCAGGCGTGTCGTGGATGTATAGCAGCCTTGGCATGCCAAGTGGTGGTACCTGCTCATCCATCATTCCATTTAGACAAATGAAAGATTACAGCCCTATGAGAAAGGCAGCCACAGCCACACAATGCTTTGTGCACAGAGTAAATTGCTAGTTTCCTGTGATCTTTCTGACAAGTAAATTACTGCAAAATAGTGTAGATGGGAACACAATGACAAAAATGCAAAGGCTTAGTCCTTCAAAGGAGTTATTAGACCTTAGATACAATCATTATTAAGAATTTCAGAATCTCACCCCACCCTCTATGGAATGAGAATATTTCCCCTCACCTTTTCATAGCATACTTTGAAGAAAAATGATACATGATGGGTACAGTGATTCCTCAATAAACACACATCCTTTTTTCATAATCAAGAAGGTGTTGAAGATCATAAATACATATGAAGAGATGCTTGCTGTGGGGCCTGTCAAAGCTATACTCATTCTAGCTTTCCATGGGAGACCACAGTGATGTATAAGAAAAAGTAGCCTCTGATAAAAGTCTCTTTTTATCTTAATTTCAACTCTCCATATTATATTTTCTCATAAAGCATAAATTCTTATTTTCATTCTTAAGAAAATCAAGAAAGCCTATCTCATTAGAATGCATTTCCTCTTTGCTATTTGAAGCTGAAACTATCAAACATGATTTAAAGGCTTATGAGCCCTGAGGAATTAAAAAAAAAAAAAAGCTTTATTAGTTAAGTCTAATAAAGTAAACAAAATCATGGAAGCTAATAAAATAATGAATCACATATATCAGAAGTTTCTGATCCTCAGTTTCATAAAAAAATACATTAAGTTTGGCAGAATACGTATTATAGAATAAAATAGGGATTTTTTTTACAAGACTCATTGACATAATATGACTTCTGCAAGGTCTACCATACTACATGAAGACCCTGACACTACAATCCTGACACTGCAGTCTGTGGAATTTCCCACTAAAAACTAGTGTTTTCTTCTAGGAAATCTGATAGGATGATGTTGTGGTCAGTAGGACACTCAGCAGGAAGACTTGACTCTAATGCAGTCTCACGTTCCACTGATGTTTTGTTGTATGATCTTACACAAGGGGCAGAGACTTAGGGGCATTGAGTGGAAAAATGAAAAGATCAGCCAGCCAGAATATATGGATTTGAACAGAAATATTAAAGACTGTTTTCATAACTTTGCATTTCAGACAATAAAAACAATTCTTTTACATAATGAAAACTCCACGAGGCAACTGTCAGCCAAACTGGCTAATGAGGCATATATTAAGTTAAGAAACAAGGGACTAAAAAGTAAATTATTTCCCAAAGCCTATAGCTTCCATGATCCCAAGTGACTAATATTAATTCCTTTTTGTTTGCAGGATGTTGCCTCGCTTCTAACCCTTATTGTTTATTAGTTGTCACATTCAATCTTTGTATGTTTTTTTGGAAAATGGACCTAACAGCATAGAACCATGGAATAGTTTCATATGCTAAATGTCACTTCTTCCTTTACATTTTTTTCAGTTTCAGTGGAATTAAGTTCAACAAACATATCTGTACTTTTCTGGATCTATGGCTTTGTTCCTGCCTTGAAAACTTGTAAGCTTATCCAAAGACAGACACATTATCTGGAGCTAGGCTTGCTTACCTGGAGGTCCCCTGTCTCTTTTTCAGCTTTCCTTCAAATAACACTGCACCTAAGGCTTTTGGGGAACATCTTGTACACACAAAGGGAAGAAGCATTTGAAACTTCATTTGAAAAAGCCAGCAGAATGAATGTTCATGAAAGGTTAATGCTTAACATCCTCTTTCCACAAGGTGCTTATATGAGGAGCAGAGGAATCTAGTGCTTATTTGATCACAGTGAAGTTTTCCTGTCTGATTTAGTTGAGCAGTTAACAAGTCCTGATTCTAAAGTCAGCTCTAAAAATTTGTATTTCCCACAAATTCCCAGGGGGTGCTGATATTGCTGGTGCAAGACCATATCTGAGAGCTCTGGACAAGAAGCATACAAACTGAGCTGTGTGTACAGGGCTACACAAACACATTTCCAGAGGTACTGAAAAGTAGTGTCAATAAGATTAAGTTCGAGATCATCAAGGCCACTTTCCTGAGTAATGAAGTAATCTGAGAAATTAACAAGGGCTCTCACTTTTCCAATGCTCCTTTTGCAATTGTTCTTCTACTTTTTGTAAGAAAAACATGACCATTTCCATAATGAAAAATCTCAAAATCAGAATGGCATTGGCCTCCAAGTCATTTCTTCTATTTTTATTGAATTATTATGTGGGCAAAACTCTCAAGATATGTGTGTATTTAAACAAAATAGCAATAGTACTAAGGCTGAAATCTGCTTAGTCCAACTATAAGTACTATTCATTCATGGATTCCTTAATGCATTAAATCTAAAAGGAGTACATCTTAATAAACTTTACCTCTTTGTAAAGAGGTAAAGAATTTGATATTTAATATATTTATTTTGTTTTGATCAACTGCATGTGAAAATAATTTTCAGCCACACAGAGGCTTCTTTTTTTTTTTTTTTTTTTGAGACAGAGTCTCACTTTATAGTTCAGGCTGGCCCTGAGCTCAGCCTCAAACTCACAGAAATCTGCCTGCCTCTGCCTCCCAAGTGCTGGGATTACAGACATGAGCCACCACACCCGACACAGTGGTATGTGGTACTGATTGCTGATAGGCATGAGTCTCCACATCCAGTATTATATGTGGTTACTGGGGATTGAACCCGGGTCCTTGCACTTGCAAGGCAGACACCAGAACCATTGAGCTAAATCCCCAGCCCCACAGTGGCTTTCTTAGAGAAGAAGCAACAATCCAAAATGGCCATTGAGCACTAGCACACCAGAAAATCTTGTCTCAGTGGAAGAGGGAGCCCTGACATTTCACTATAGAGTCAGCGGTACAAGTCCGAAAATGAAAGGCTGAAGTGTCTCCATTGGAAGGCCAGAGAAACTGACAGCAAATGGCCAAAGGGAAGGGCAAAGACTGGAACTCTTCCAAAAAGAAACACTTCTTTCTCTTTTCATTTTATTTTCTCTAGGTTGAAGCCTTTTGTTTGGAGCCACACATGTCTGGGTTGGGTCCTTCCCCTTCAGTTTGCTGGCTACATGTCACTCATGCAGATATGCCAAAACATGTTAACTGCTAAGTAGCTCTTATTCAAGTCATGTTGACATGTCACAAGTAATGACCACATTACGCTGTATTTTCTCACTTTTCTACACATTACTTGAATGGCTTTCAGGAAGTTTAAAGCTTACTCAGGAATGGAAGACGTCCTCAGGAACTTCAGAGACTGTGAAAAGCTCACTGTGCAGTACAAAGCGTGACCTACTGCTCTAACTTGGGCAACCCAAAGATTTCTATAACCTCCATCCTCCATATGCATATGAGAAGGATGAGAAGAATCAGGAGGCTTTGAAACCTTGCATCTTGGGTATTTTTCTTCCTGCTATTTTTCCTCTCTATTTTCCTATTTTTTATTGTAGTTAAGAGTTCCCTCAGCTACCATGATACTCACTTTCCATAGGATCTACTCAGACTTGTCTCTGGCATCCCATGTTGTGCTCGAGAATGGCTTCACAGCATGTCTCTAGTCCTACTTTTGTTAACAACAGTCCCCTCACCATAAGAAGTTTCCTGGGGGATGTGAAGGCAAAGGTGTGAGCAACTCTTCCTGGTATGACCAGTTTTAATGTGGAATGTCTTATAAACATGAAAACTGCACCCAAGGGAGAAGTTTAAAATACTTCTTCCAATACAGTTACTATAAAGAGGATTTAGCCACCTTCTACTTAGCAAAATGAAAATTTTTCAAACATCACAATCACCTATTATGAAAATGCTCTTTAATTGAAAGATAGCATTATGCCAGAATTTCAAACATTATATCTAAAAACAGAAAAAAATCAACAAAAGAATAGGAGATAACCATGGATGAGGAGCACATCTGGAATCCCAATGATTGCTAGGGAGACTGAGGCAAAGGATCCCAAGTTTAAGACCACCCTATATTACATAGGAAAACTCTGTCTCAAATATAAATAAATACAAGGTTAAAAAATACTAAAAGACTAATAAATAAATGATAACCATGGAAGAATGCCCCATATACATAAAAATGTTATTTCCAAAATAAATTAAAATTATTTATTTTTATTATGTATATTCCTATATTATTTTTATGATATTTTGAAATATATGTACTTAGTGAAGTGGTTACTACAGTCAAACAATTCATCATATTGGTCATGTCATCTGTGTATGGGAGGTGCAGGGATAGGGCATCTATATGCTATTTTCTTGGCAATTTTCTAGCATACAATATGATATTATAAACTATAATCTTCATGTTTATGTTAGCTTCTAGAGTAATTATTAGAGTATTATAGTAAATAGATACCTGAATTATGCTTGAATAAAAATTGCAATGAAATATCGCCTAACAAATATTGAGATGACTAAAATTTGTTTATTTATTTTTTATTTTAAAAAATGAATCTATTGGTACATTTTGGAAATACATTATGATAACATTCCTCATTGACAATTTACACCTGTACATAATATATTATAATTCTTATTTTTCCATTGTCCTGCCCTCCTTTCAACTCCATACTCCCATATATATAATCTTTGTTTCTGTTTTTCCTTTTTTACATTAAATGTTTTCTTTCCCTTCTTTGCTTTTCCCTCCCCTTACCCGGTTACTATTTCCCTTTGAACATTTTCCAAAATTTAAAAATACACTATCAGTAGTATAACACAAATTGACCTCCTGAATACTGATGATGAAAATATAAAATAGTATATGTTCTTTGGAGAACTGTTTGGAAGTGTTTTTAAAAGTTACATGTACACACATGATATGAAGTAGTCATTATATTCCTATAATGAAAACATGTTTATAAAACTCTGTAGAACAATGTTTGTAACAGCCTGATATGTAATAGCTCAAAAAAGAAAAAAACTCAAATTTCCAGAGTGAAGTGAATGAGTACTCTCTTATGTCCCTGCAGTGGAATACTACTCAGCCACATAAAGGAATGAAATATTGGTTTGTATCAAAGCATCATTAAATCTGAAAATAAATCACATACAGCAAGTATGTGATTTCTTGGAAATATGACAGAGAACAAAGAAAAGACAAAGGAAGGTAAGATATAAAGGGCCAAGAGGAAACTTACTGGGGTGATGACTACATTCATTTCCTGATTATTGTTGTGGTTTTGCAGGTTGAAAGTGTCATCTAAATACATGCAGTGTGTTACCCATCAATTACAGTCAATGATGTTTTTAAAAAGTTTATATTCTTAATCTATGAAGAACTCTTAAAATCCACATAAAACTATAAAATAATAGAAAAATTTGTGAAGGGTATCAATATGAAATTTGCAAATAAAAGAGAGAAATATAAATAGCCAATATACTTTTTAAGTGTTATAATTATTAAAATAAAATATGTTTAAAATGATTTTAAATTGAAACAGAAATATTAAATACTAGTATTATCCAGTGTCAGAAAGAATGCCTTAAAATCAGCATTCTCATGTTCTTTGATGAGAGAATAAAACCTAATAAAATATTTTTAAAGTATAGTCAAGCAATGTATATATCAAGAATGCAAAAAATAATCAAATTCTTTGACCTAAGTATCTAAGCCCTTTGGAATTTATCCAAAAACAATTATAACACATTAATGTCCTAAAACATGGGTTACTTAAACAATTCAAGATACGTTTAAATAATAAAATGACATTTAATTCAATAAAGATAATGTTCTCAGTTATTAATGATTTTCAAGCATGTAATGATATAATACATTGGACGCAGTATTTAGGATCCAACCTTATGCATGAAAGTTGCTTCCAGAATTGGTTCAGATTCATAGACAAATACACACACATCCACACTGAGATGGTTTAAGTGTTAGAAGTAAATCTATTAGAATATTCAAAGATGTTATCTTCAACCAGTCATAAAATATGGCATGACTTTTTATATTTCTCTGAATGTTTTTCTATTCCCAAGTTCTTTCTATCACAAAATATGTGATTTTATAACAATTTAAGTAAATGTTGTGAGAAATAATAAATGTTTATCATCCATGTATAATTAAGCTTCTGGCTGGAATGAAAAGATAAGCCCTGTGATCATAAAGATTTTGCAAAGAAGTATTTTGAATATTTCTTTTGCTCAGAGGACTAAAATAACTTCAGTTAAAAAAAAATTAATGAAGGCTGGGGATTTAACCCAGTGGTTCCACACCTGCCTGGCAAACACAAGGTCCCAGGTTCAACCCCTGCTAGCCGCATACAACAATGCCAGGTGTGGTGACTCACACCCACCAGCAATCAGAACCACATACCACAGTGCCAGGTATGGTGGCTCATGCCTATAATCCCAGCACTTGGGAGGCAGAGGCAGGAGGACTGCTGTGAGTTTGAGGCTTTGCCTGAGCTACATAGTGAGTTCAGGACCAGCCTGAACTACAAAGTGAAGCCCTGTCTCAAAACAACAATAATAACAACAACAAATTAATGAGAATGACTATATACAATGCCACTTCTTCCACTCTCTCAGTCTCCCTTCCCCTCTTTTTATTTTTCATGCATCATCCCAAAGAATGTCAAATTAAGTTAGAGGATTTTCTTTCAAAGAGCTAGAATGATATATTTGCTTCCGGGAAATTTAGTTAAAACCAAGCATAAAAGAAATAGAAATGATGAAAAAAACCCCATTAAGGTCAGAACTCAAAATTTCACTTTGTCCAACAAGTAAAGGAATGAGGAACGCAAGGAAGGAAGACATCATTGAGAGCAGCAGTGTCAGTCTTCTCCCAACACCAGATGTGGTTCCTCCTAAATCTGATTTGGCACAGTGAGAAAGCAAAGTTGTTTCTAGAAGGGGAAGACTATAATTTCTCTCAGGAATAATACTAGATGTTGAAATAATTCTAGCTATTTGAATAACCCTGAATTATATCATTACTAAGGGTGGTGACTCTTATGATATGTCTTCTTTTATGGATGAAATAAAGAGACCTTTTTTCTGATTATAATTCCATATTCTCTAATCTTCAATCCTATTTATTACAAAGCCAAAATATTCTCCTCCCTCCTTCTTTTTCTTGACACTGATTTTTCCGGAGGAACTGTTTATTATAGATTCAATGTAAATGTTTAAATTTCCTATTTGTGGAGGCCTCTCTAGCCCCTCCTTCACTCCCAGATGGGCCTGACAGTCATTTTTCCTACAGACAAACTGCATTTCACATATTTTCTGGTGTTGAACAAAGTGCCACATCCTTACTTGTCAATTCTAGGCTGCAAATACACAAAGATAGACGCAAACAACTCCAAAGCTTTCCGTCTTTGATTGCTTCATTTGAACATTTTAGCTCCTTCCTGCGCTGGTTCCTTAGCTGCTCCTGTCACAGGTTTCAGTTCTGATGTAAAACATCTGCCATCCAGTTGCACGTTTTCAGACAGGTGACTGTACGCGATAACGCACCTCCACCGTCTGCTTTCATCTCTGAAACAGGACATAGGCATTGACGATATTTCCAGTCAAAAGAATACAAGCACATAACTACTTAACTTTAATCTTGCATGCTTAAAAGCAATTCTGCAACAGTAAGCATACCAATACAACTTAGAAAATAAATTGATATATATACACAAATATATTTCTGAAAAATTTTATCATTGGGCTTTTTACCAAGTATGTAGCACAACCACTATAATATATTAATATTAAAGAGCATTATTGTGAAATTTCTAAGCACTGGAGACAAAGTAAAGATCATACATATTTCCAAAAGGAAAAAAAAAATATATCGCTTGCATAAGATCAGCAATTCAAATGGCTTAGGATTTCTCAACAATAATCACCAGAAGCTGGAAGACAGTTGAGGAGCTCTTTCAAACTTCATATTGAAATTTATTTAAAGCAAGAAATGTATCCTGAGCCAGACTATCAGCCAACTCTTAGAGTACAGTAAAGATATTTTGAGTTTTTCAGGTCTTAGCAATTTTACTTTTTCTGCATGATTCCCTAGGAGGATCTCTCAGAGTTTCTCCCACTTATCCAAGACAAACACGTGGGTCCCAGGCAGGGGAACAATCAGGAGATCCCAGCCATGGAGCATCCCACAGGTAGCTGTACAGTGGAAGATCCTTGTCCAGGCAGACGCTTCTCAGAAGCCATCAGGAAAAACTGCTTCAAAAAGAGTTGATTGTCTGATACACTTGAAAACATTTAGAGACTACAAATACTGGAGAAGAGTTGGGGCTTCATTTCTAACGAGTTTACAGAAATTTGAGAAAGAAACACAATTGTTAACTTCAGCAGATAAAACATTTTTTAAAAGAAAAATTAATCAAAGGATAGTACAGCATACATCATTATTACACAAATCTGATCAAAGATTGAACCCTGTTAGTGGACAGGTGACAATGAATGAGCAGAAATGGTAAGGTGCAATAGTATAAGCAAGTTTAATTCTTATCTTTTGTTGTGAGAATTCCATAGATAAAGCCAGAGAATTAAAAAAAAAAGAAAAGAAAAGAAAAACCAGAGAGCAAAAAGCAAGCAATTTAGATAACTGGCAGCCACAGGAAAATAGAAAGGCAAAGGCTGAGTACCGCCACTGTTTTGCAATGGGCACCCTAGAAATTTACTTTTATAAACGCTGCCCATCAGCACTTTATGCAGAACTACAACAAAGGAGGCTTGTGAACACTGAAGGATCCTAGTGTTTTGTTCTTCTGTTGCTAACTTACATTGAGAAATCATGACCTTGAGCTCTATGTTTGTGTCTTTGGTCCACAAAGATATGGGATGTCATCCCTGCCCGCTGGGGTTTATGGTTTATTAAAAGTGATGTAGTAAATACTATTATAAAAAATAAGACAATCTTAAGAATCATGAAAAATAGACAAAATCCTGAGAAATTCAAAGAGAAGCTGTCACATCTGGCTGAAGCGGTTTCAGAGCGGGAGGCGGCATCTGAGATATCTTTCACACAGAGGCCATCGGGAGACCCAGGTCTATGGAGCAGAGAAGAGAAAGCCCAGGCCATTTTCAGAAGACCTCATGTGGCGTTTTTTGTCATAGCTCCGTGCATGTGGACTTGTAAGATGAATTAAGCCGGGAAGGCAGACTGTAAATATATTGTGGAGGCTGGTTCTGCCAACTTAGAGCTTTCTGGGACTTCAAATACTTTTCCCATGTACTTTGACCCTTTGTTTTCAGAAATGTAAATCTGGAGAAAGAAGATGGCAAAGTCTAGCTATTGCATTATTCATAAAGCATGCTGTCTCTTAAACTTTTCACCTTCTGAATCTTCCTGTAGCCCATGAGAGACTTTACTAGTCTCTAATTAAACTTTCATTCCTCAAGGAATTTGTTTTCTCATGTTATAGATACCATTATACCAGAAAAGCCGAGCTGTATTTTTTTTCCTCTACTTAAACTAACTCATTCTGCCCAAAATTAAAGGCTGAAGTAAAAGTAAATACCAATACCTCACTGAATTACTCCATATGTCTACTGGTTGTTAAAATAGTTTGATTTTTTGCTGGATAGATGATATCAATTTATGAACACAGACACACACAAATATATATATATATATATGAAATATGAAATATATATATCTGTAGGTATATATATATATATATATATATATATATATATATATATATATATATGAAACACTTGAGGGGGAGGCTTTTGTGTTCTGCCCCTCTCCATTCCCACTTTCCTAATGTATTCGGTGAGGGCAAACTGACTCTTTCACCATGGTAACATCAACCTGTACCCCTCACATAACAGAAATATGTCAAAGACTAAAGGGTAGCCTAAATTAAAGCTCTCTTCTAGGCAGGCAGTTTCTATAGAACTGTAAGAACAATTAAGAAGACAGACACCTGAGAAGATATTCTGACCCTCCTGAATCTCAGTATTTTCTCTTACTGTCACCTCATTCAGTCTCCCTCTTTTCTGGCAGAGACTCCTCCCCTTCTAAGCTTTGAATTGTTGAGGACTTAGAGGAGGAAAGATTTCTCAGGACTGTACTGTGAATCCTTTCAGTTACTTCTTCCAATCTACCTCCAAAGCTTATTTTCGGATAGTACTTCCTAACAAATACTTGTAACAAATACTTCAGCATATCGTAGATTTTCTGTTGCCAGCTATTGGGTCTGATAGAAGTAAAACCAAGAAATTGACTTAACCATGAAGTTTATTCATCCAGCAAATTAATTAAACAATGCCTATTCTTCCAGGTCTTTTGTTGGTTTATTTATTTATCGGCTTCTTCTCAGCTTCTATGGAGGACGGCTAATTATTTGAGGCTGGCAAACCTGAGGGTCTTCTAATCTGTTACCCTGGAACAAAACTTGAGGTGAAAGAGATACTACTTTGCCACTAACTTAATGCTACAGACTTGAACTCAACAGTACGGCTGAGTTAGGCTGAAAGCTAGGGAGTAAACTGATACAAATTATAAGTATAGATGGTTACCGATGATGATGATGATGATGATGATGATGGTTGGAAATCTGAGTAAACCCTCCATATATTTAATATCTAAATCCCAAATGAAAACCAGAAAAATTATGAAACAAAGGAAAAAATAACCAAGGTTGAGACAGAAAAATTTAGGTATTTACATACATTGTATCATTTAACTAGCTCAAAAACTCTGAGAAGAAAAAAGAAAGATACAAACACTCCTTGAACACCATTATTAGTCTACTTTCATTTTTATAATGAACAACACCAGAATCTCAGTTGTTTCACACCAAGTTTGCATGTTGATTCTGCTCCCCTGGGCTGTGCTGGACTCAGCTAGGCCTGGATAAGCCCAAGTGTCTTCTTATTTTGGAAGAACTGAGCAGCTCTGCTTTCTATGATTGGGAGGAGTGTCTCAAGAGGAGTATCTCAAGAAAAATCATCGGATCCCACTGAAAATTTCTACTCAGAGTGGTCACTTCTACCTGCTTTCTGTTCTTGGAAGCTGTCACTTGGCCAGGCCAGACTCAAGTGGAATGTGAATGTCAGAAGTCACGTGACAAGAGCCTTTGTTTGACATCCTTAAGGGAGAAGAATATTGCTGGATGAGATAATCTAATCAACTTCCATCTTTCTCTCCTATCCCGTCACCTCCCACTCTTAAATTTCTTTTCACGGTGAAAGCACTAAATAATTCAAGATATTTTCTTTATAGAGAAGTAAAATGAGACTTAAAGAACTTAACTAATTTGCCCAGTGATTCTAGAATGTTGGCTCAAGAATTTACATTGCAAATGTCTGATTCTTCAATTTGCATTCTCCTCATAACACTTTTGTCTAGAGGGATTCCTAGTAAAAATTTAAAAGAATCTAAGATATCCAGAAAGAATTTATATATGACATGAAAATTTGGGGACTTGTTTCAATACAGGGTGAGTATATGGGCCTATGAAAATTTAATGAAAGTATATATTGGAATGATTTATTGAAAAATCTTCTACAATGCATCACCCTTGGAAGGATGAAGAGGAAGCAATTAGTAAGCTTTAAGCCAAATTGTAAAAGGAGATTATTTTTCATGTCCTCTGCTCCTCTTTCACTTATTTTTTGGGGGTCTTAGAGATCCTGCTGTCTGTCTCACACACAGACAACCCAGAGCTTTTCCCTCAAGCCTTGTGGCCGTGGCCCCACGCTATCCATGCAGCAAAATGATTCTCTCTCCTCTGTTACAGAAAATCTCCAGGCCCCCAGTGATCTCAGAAGGGAGTCATTTTGAAAGAAGATTCCTGAAAAAGCAGTGCCTGATTTCAGAAAATATGTTCTTTATGCTATTATCTGACACCAGAGCCTGTTACTTAAAGAAGTAAGTTGGAATAAACAGAATTTTATGATAACTTGACAACCAAGCATGTAACCAACCAATTAATGTGTAAGCATGAAAAATGATTTAATTCTTGTGGAGGAGGGATATGTCCCCCTTCCTTCCCATTCACGCTTTAATGTCAAGTGGATTTTATGCCCTGTGGAGAATAGATGTGTGCTTGCCAGCTGGGATCCCTCTACCTTTTTTCCCATGAGATGCTTTTTGTTTGGAAAAAAAAAAAAAAAGTTTGTGGCCTGTTCACTGGGGAAAAGCCATTCAATGCATATTGATGGTGAAGAGCCGTCACAGAGAGAATCACTTTACTCAGGCCTTCCCAAATATCTTCCCTCACCCTCTAACTCCACTGAAACAATCTTTCTAAGTAACACAGGATGAGAAGAAAGAGTGTAACATCAATCCTTCTCTCCATTTCTCTTTGGCTAACATGAATGCAAGTTTTCTTTCTAGCAAATTGCACAATCAGGCCTATTGTCATTTTAAAAAGAGAAAAATCCATAATGCTCTTATTGCAACACAGTCGACCTTCATTGTCTATTTGTAAAGTGAATGAATGACTGACTGACTGAATGAATGAATGATTATGCTGGTGGGCACTACTCAAGTCTTGGAATCTACTAAATTAGGGAACCCCTAATAGTATTAATGCAGTTTTTGCACCCTTTTGGATATATGTATAGGTTGTATTTCATGATTTAGAATGACTCTGCACCCCCATCAAACTCTACTATCATTTAGATATACTGATAACAATTTCCTTTAAAGGCAAGTAACATGTGCTAGGAAGGCTTGCTTTTATATCTGGCATATGCATTGCCAAAATGTTTTTGTAACATGATATAATTCTGAATAAATTATCAAGAGAATTACTTTTTTTAAGTGTAGAAATTATGTTTGCTGAAAAAGAAACACCTAAGAGTTTAAGAAACCTTCCGTTGCTTATGCATAGGCACATCACAGCATTTTACATGGCAGCAAGGGAGCCTTTCATGTGCTGCCTCTCAAAGTCTTGGCCGAGTGACCTTGTGGTATGGCTTGGTGAGAAGGGAATAGAGGTCAATAAGAGGAGATCAGTGTGGTAGAGAGAGGACAAAGCCTGAACGAGTGGATCATTGCTAATGTCAGAATTCCAGAAATGCCTGGGATGCCTAGAGCATTCCTGCTAGAGATTGAAATAACATAACAGGGTGACCCCAGCTCTGGAGATTGCTGCCTCATTTATTTTGCACTGGAAACCACTGTAAAAATAGTCCTTAGCCTTGCTTGAGCGCTGACCTAGCCTTAAATCGAAAGAAACCAATAACAATTTTAGTCACAATCCTCAGTGCCAATATGTCTGAAAAAATATGTTGTGAAGGAAAACGAGGAAAAAAAGCTTTCATGAGCATAACTTATCTTTGACTGTCACAAAATCAATAGGCTTTACAGAGCAGAGGAAATTCAATAGCTCCGTATTCATAATAAAGATTGGTTTGGGTGATTTGTCTCTCTCTAATAAGGCAGGCTTCAGACCCCAGATTCCCTTCCTTTAAAACTCAAAGGGGGTGGAGATTTCCTCGTCACAGCCAAGTCCTCCTGCTTGTCTATTGTCACGACTTTACAATGGCACTGTTTGTCTGGCCAAGCCTTGCTTCACCCAGGAGAACAGACCTCGCATTGGGGCGTGGAGAAGCAGATGCCCGGCTTTATACCAGCATTCAGCCTCCCTCAGCCTGCCTGACAGCCCTTTCATGCATCATGGATTCCTCTATTTCAATGCAAAACCCAGTGCAATGTTATAAGTATTTGTTTCTTTTTCTAGAGTCTACTTTATAGAATGGCTCCAGATATTCACTCTGGAAACTAGGCCCATTGCAGAAATATGTGAAAAAGATTTGAGTGCTCTGCCCTGACCCAGCTGTCATCTGAGGCACTTAGGGATGTGTCCAGTCAAGAGGAGAGATGAGAACAAGGGAAAATGAAAAGGTAGCTTCAGGCTTGAGACTTGCCAACTCAGCAGATATACAACACCCTACACAGGTCCTTAGCCACAGAAAGTTTCCATAGATATCAACTGAATTGAGGTAAATGTCTGATCTATACTGAATTCCTAATATATAATTTCACATCCTAAGCCTATTCTTCAAAATGTACTTAATAACAGACACAGTAGCAGGTACTTTGTAAAAGATACAGAAGGAAGAAAGGAAGGAAGGAAGGGGAAGAAGGGAGGAAGGAAGAAAGGAGGAAAAGAAGGAGGAAGGAAAGAAGGAAGAGAGAGGGACAGAGAGAGAAAGTTGAGGGTCAAAGAGGTTAAAACTATGACTATAAACACACAACAAGTGAAAAAGGCAGAAATGCTCTAGGAGATTCCTCTTAGCTTCGCTGCTTTCTGAGGTGATAAGCCAGGGGAACTCCAGTGAAGGATATTCCTTGTGAGCTGTGAGCACCAGGGTCTCCTTGGGAAACCTTACTCAATATAACTCTGCTAGACTTCGGAAACCTGAACTTTAGTCTTGTTTCAGGCACTGACTCTCTGTGATTTTATGCAAGTTTACTCTTCAGAGCCCACAAGTTTCTTTTCTTTCTTTCATTATTTCTTTCTTTTTTCTTTTTTTTTTTTTTAGTGAAGGATGGTTAAGAATAATTTCCTTAATCTGTGAGCACACTTAAAAGAAAAGTGTACAGTCACTTTGCTTCTCCTAGGTAGCCTAGAAATGTAGGCTAGCAAGAGTAGTTGGGACAGAGCCCTTCAGAAAGAGAAAAAGAGATGACCAGCAGGACAGAGGCGGGACTAAGCAGCACCAGTTGGACAGCAGGTGTTTTTCTTTTGAGTTCTCCTAAGGGCTCTTTGCAAGAGCAGAACGGACATAAATCAGTCAGGAAATAACTGTTCATACTTGCGTGGTATTCACACTTGATTAACCTGCAAGCCATCTGTGATATGGATCAGAAGACTTGAGGCTGAGGCTACAGTGGAGAAATAAAGTGCTGAAAATATGGCCAAGTGTGGCAGCAGAATGGATACTCAAGAAGGAAGACTGGTATAGCCACCAGTCCTCCTTCTACCTTGCAAGATAGGAGCCTCTCTCCTGACTAATCCCACCTGCATTCACAGTGATCCTGGCATGAAGTAGAGAAGGTTCATTCTGTTCCCCAAGAGAAGGATCTGACAGGTGATCTGAGCAGCTTAAGGGAGAAAATGAAGCCAACGCATAGAAGTAGCTGTCAGTTCAAACTTGAGCAGAACAGAGAGCAAATGCCAGTGTTTCTGTTTCCCCACATGTTTAAAAACCTTCACATTTGAACACAGACATAGTTAGGGAAGGAATAATGAAGGTTTCACACTTATTATATCCATCAGTACCGCTACATATGTTGTATGTTAAACCTGTATTTACATCAAGTGACAGAAAATTAAAGTTTAATTGGGTAAATAAATCTGCAAAGCACTTCTGTCACACATGCACACTTGCACACGCAGTTTGAAGATGGTGGCTCAGGCCTAATAGGACAGAGCTGCTCCTTCTTCATGTCGTTTCATGATCGCATCTTTAGCTCATGACACCGCACAGTCCACAATAAGAATTTAACCTATAAACATCATCTCTGAACTCCAACCAGCCAGAAAGGGCAGGAGCATGATGGAAGGTTTCCTATATCTCCACTGAGCTTCAAAGTCTCATTGCACAGTTAAACCCAATGGAGCAAAACACACAGTGTGATCTCACTGCCGAGGGTGATTTGTGGCCATTCGTTTCCACTGAAGTGTGTCTGTTCTCTCATTAAAGAAGAAAGCAAGGTTAAGCATTTGAAAGTACTTTGTACAATCTTCCAGTCTTAATTGAAAATAAGACTGGAACTTCTTTCCATAAATCTTGGAAGTAGCAAGGAGAGAATCCAGTGGTCTCACCTACCATATATGTTACTGGTTTTCAGCCTGGAGATACAAGTAAATGAGTCAGACACAGACCCACTGCCATCCACAAAATGAACTCACTTCAGAAGGTGAAGTAATAAGGCTTCCAAAGAGACCAGCAGAAGAAGGAGAAGAAAGGCACAAAATAAATTCAAAGAAAGCAAAATTAATAATTGCTGGCAACTGATTGTACTTGAGAATTTTGTACTACAAGTTACTTGACATAGATGTACAGAGGCCCTTGGTAATCAATTTTTATATCCCTATAAAATTTAGACACACACACACACACACACTTTATATTCACATTGTATGCCCACAGCTTAAAATCATCATGCTGGTGTTTTAAATGTGTGTATATGGGAGGCCATAGTATCAGCTACTTTTGTTTTGAGAAGCACTGTCATTTCTTAAAAGAAGACTCACATAAATACAATTGGCTTAGCACTGTGTTACTCCTTCAGTCACAAACACTCAGGATATAAACTTTATATCTATGACCTCCTTTGGAAGTATAAGATCCAGACTGACTACAGAGGGAAAAATGTTGTACTCCTCCATTCTCTGTCACTGAAGGTTGGTAGATGAGAATAAAATTATTTGACCTTTGCTTTAAAAAGTAGCTTTTGGGATTTGGGGATTTGTAGCAGCCCTTTCTCGGGCCTAGTGAACCAGCTAATCAGACTGACAGTAAGCTTGCTGCTATGTAAAGGAAAAATCCAATTTTTTCAGATAAGCCAGCTCCACAAAAGAGATAAGTTAGTATAAGATAAAATATGAGGCAAAGCATTCATTAAATATTAAGCTAAGGAAACTTTACATCATGTTAAGAAATGCAAAACCAATAAGAAAGATAGAACTTTTTGAGAAAAAAAGTAAATGTAATTGTGTTTTTTTCATTGTAAACAGTAGTAAATTGGCAAAAAAAAAAAAAAAAAAAAAGCTTTGGTTCTTTGCTGGGAAATAAATGCTGAATCTTAGTGAATCAACTGAGAAATCACCAATGCAAGTAAAATAAAATATGTAGTAACATTCACCAAATATTCAATTTGTTTCTCTACATTTTTCTGTTCTCTTCAATTAGGCTGAGCCACAGGACCAGTTTTGTCTAATAAAATGTGAAGAGAAATGACTTAATATGATGCAGTAACAAGGGCCATGGTCAAAATTCTTATTTTTCTCCTTTTCCTTGCTATTATAATGAAGTATGCCTAATATTCCACATACTAAAACATGATACAAAAATGAAAGAGTCTATCTTTGGTGAGTGATAGAGCAGAACCCTGGTAAACCAATGTGGGACACACAATGTAACTGGTAGAGAAAAACCTTCTATTTTATTGTGCTTTTACTATGCAACTGTTTATTTTCACAGCATTACCTAGATGATCCTTACTAAAACAGAAAAAAAATGAAATATCCAAGTGAAGGGCACACTGATCTTAAAAAGGAAATGGAAAAATCATGTTGAAAAGGAAACAAAGACAGAAACTTCAAAATTCCTAGGTTCTCAATAGCCCTCTAAAAAGGAATTAGGGCTTCATTGGGAAAAAATTAAGTGTTCTATCCAGCCTTAATATGAACTGTTTTGTTCAACTATGAAAACTCTTTCTAAATTGAGCAGTTCTGTATTATTTATTGATCAAATTGTTTCCACAAATAATTTCATTTGTTTAACTGAGCTCTTTTATCACAAACTTTTATAAAATTCCAACAGCTTGAACTTCATAGGTCAAATCTTCAGCAGAGAATATTATCATGATTTAGGAAAAATATGTCCCTTAGACTCCACCAAATTACAAAATGTGTAGTGACTGTGTGTTGCAAATCCCTGAGCTGGACCAGTGAGATGGAGTGAGCTGCCTAAAATGCTGAGTAGCTGGGGCCTGCATGAGGATGCTGACGGTTCTCACTGTCATTAGCCTGTTGTACCTGTGTATCTCCCTGAAGCACCTGCAAGAGCTCTCTAATTTTTTTTGTTTGTTTGTTTTTATAATTTTTATTGGTACATAAAATATACACATCATGATTGCACTCCATAATGGGGATTTGTACCAGTATAAGATACAAATTAATTCTCATTTTTTCCATAGCCCTACCCACCCTACCACCCCCCATATACATAAAATTTGTTTCCTTACTTTTTTGTTACAATCTCAACATTGTCCCCTTTCACCTTATTTTACATTGAGCATTTTCTATTTCACAATATCTAACATACAATGCTAGGACTCATTTACATCTTCATTTTCTCATACCAGAGAAAAGATGCAATATGTACCTATCTGTGCCCTATTTATTTCACTTATGAGGATATCCTCAAGGTATGTCCATTTAAGTAGAAATGATTCAAACTGATCATTTTTTATGGCAGAGTAGTACTCCATTCTGTAGAAGAACCACAGCTTTTTTATCTAGCCTCCAGTTGATGGACACTTAAGAGCTCTCTAATTTTTATCTGTTTCTCCAAGCCTAGAAAAACTCAAGGACATTAGCTGGAAAGAAGGAACATTTATTGAATTTCTACAGTGCGCTAAAGGCTGTGCTGTATATTCTCTAAGCAGATGTCCGTTTTACAGACAGGGCCACTGAGGCCAAAGAGTCTTAGATCCCGCTTAGATCCTCAGGAATCCAAGGTTCGGGCCATTTCATCATTTCACAGGACAACATTGCCCAGCATAGAAATGGGCCCACATCGCTGAACTCATCTTGATGAAAATCTTTTCTATGAGAAGTTCTAATAAAATCAATGCTATGTCTAACAAAATACCTAAGTCTGTGTATAGAGATGAATAATTCACAGTCTCAATAGGCAAAAGGTAGATTTTGGTGAAATTCTTACTTTGGAATAGAAGAAATAATTCAGCCTCAGGAAATAAGATGTATCATATTAAATTCATGCTGCACAATCAATAAGAAGGATGCTGGTAGAAAAATGCTCAAAGGTATAATTAAAAATAACATTGACACCTTTCTGGAAAGGAGTCAGCACAGTGGAAAACATTTCTTTGTTCTACTCTCTATGCAGATTTTGCTCCTGAATAATGCATATTAAAATTTATTTAGATTTTTGCTTTTATTTTTAAAGTATATGTAATGCAACAACATAGATAAAGAATCTATAGCATAGTACTTTCATTTCATTGTTTTACTTATTAGATTTGGAAATAATGGCATTATTTTCCTTTGAAATGTATTCTTGAAAAATAACCTTTGTAGTCTTTGCAAAGCCTCTGACCTTGGGTTATTTTGTTTATTTAGTCCAGGGAGTTTTCCTACCTTGGATGACACTTCTGATTGTTACAATGTGCTGTCATGAGGATATGGAGAGACTTTTGCTCTTTTGTCTTTTACTGAGGAGTTGCTGTGAAGGACAAGGACAGGCTAAGAGAAGGAAGATGGGGGGTTGATTCTGTTTCCTAAATCCTACCAACTGAGTGCCTCTAAGTAGAGACAACGGATACTACCACCTCTGCGGGTGGTGCAGCCCCCTGAACTACTGTTTCCCTTAGTCCTGGGGGAGGGCCAGGGAAGCTTCTTCTCTCACCCCAAACCTTGATCCATTTTCTTATAAACTAAATAACAGGGGACTAATAATGTATCTTGGTGGTGAAAGCACTTGCCTTAAATTCAAGATGTTCTGAGATGGGTCTCCAGCACTGCTAAAAAGAAAGAAAATAGTACTCTTGAAATAAATTTAGCTTTCTAAATGCAAAATGATAGTATTTTGAAGTGCATAATCCTTATTTGACTTTAATAAATTTCTTATCTGTAAAAGTACAGAACTGAAATTTGAACATGACTAAAAAGATGCAACATATTGGCCCAATGACAGACTATGTCAGATTAGACTCATTTTCTTCTAAACTCTGACTGTCATTTTTTGTTTGTGAGAGCCTCTTAATACTCATTGGAGTTGAAGCTCCTTAGGTTAAGGTCAAGCACTTTCTAAATTTTACTCCAGTTTCTATAGACCTAAAATTAATATCTATTATCCTAAGTATTATTTTAAGTGAACAATTATTCTTTTCATTTTCTGTTAATTTTTATGTCCACTTTTGAGTTTCATTTTTCTCCCACAAAGTGAAAATTAGGAACTACAGATGCACCTTCAAAGTTTCAGTCTGACTGTTCTTTTTCTTGATATGGCATTCAAGATGATTTCCCATTTTGCCAAAGCAATTCTTCAGTTTCTCTTGGGGGATTACAAAATATTGAATTTATACTCTGGCTCTAAATTCTTCCACAGTATATGGTTTTGATGTCCAAACAAAAGGTACAAGCATGTCTCTCCATTATGTGTGTATGTAAAATGCTCAGTGTCATAACTAACCAAAGGCCACAATGAGCCTCAAGTAAGAACTGCTCATTTAAAAGAAGAGAGGAGAGGGGAGGGGAGGGGAGGGAAGAGAGGGGAAGAGAAGGGAGGGGAAAAGAGGGGGAGAGAAGAGAAGAGAAGAGTAGTGTTTTGTTTTGTTTTGTTTTGTTGAGACAGGGTCTCACTTTGTAGTTCAGACTGGCCCTGAGCTCAGCCTCAAACTCACATCACAGCAATCCTCCTGCCTCTGCCTCCTGAGTGCTGGGATTACAGGTGTGAGCCACCACGCCCGGCACTGTGGTATGTGGTACTGGTTGCTGCTGGGCGTGACGCCCAGTATGGTATGTGGTTAGCGGGGATCGAACCCAGTGCCTTGCGCTTGCAAGACAGGCAGTGGAACCACTGAGCTAAATCCCCGGCCTGAGAAGAGTAGTTATTAAACCAAAACTTACAATTCCAAATTGCCTGAGAAATGTACTTACGCTGTTTTGCTGTTGTATTTTGTTGTTGTTTTGTTGTATACTATGAGGAAACTAGAAATGTAGTTTTCTAGTTACTTAAGGAAGCAAAGATTAACAAAATTATGATAGTTTGTGAACTTTTGAATAAACTATAAATGTTTCCTTTTTATGACAGTCCTTTATTCTTTTTAAATCTCCCATCTTTCCACATTAACATTGTATACTACCATTTTCTAGTTGTGAGAAAAGAATGTTGGGTTTTGGTTTTATTTTGAAGAAAAAAAGTCCAAAACATTTTTTTCAAAAGAAAAATGAGGGGCCAGGGATTTAGGTCAGTGGTTCTAGTGCTTGCCTTGCAGGCTTGAGGTCCCAAATTAGATCCCCGGTTATCATGTACAGCAACACTGGGCATGGTGACTCACGCCCACCAGCAATCAGTATCACACACCACAATCCCCAGCGTGGTAGCTCACACCTCTAATCCCAGCATTTAGGAGGCAGAGGCAGGAGGACTGCTGAGTTCAAGGCTTACCTGGGCTACATAGGAAGCTCAGGGCCAGCCTGGACTACAAAAATGAGACCCTGTCTCAAAAAGAAAGAAAAATGAGGCTAGTCTTGTACCTGCCTTTACTGTGGGAAAAGTAGAGCCATATTGCATACTCTTTCCCCTTACTCTCAGTCTTGCTTCGAAGGGAAGCTGCTCTCAGATCAGTTCTTCACCTAAATAACCCTCTATTTATAACATTGGTACACAATACAAAATGGAGGGGGAATTATATACATAAATTCTATCTAGTCACTAGAATCAAATCTCAAAAGTGATCTGGTCGATCGTAAGAATTGAGAGAGAGTTGGGGAAGGGAGTTTAATGTGTTCAGTATAAAGATACCCTAATTCCTGATTACATCAGGCAGTTACTTTCAATGCATTCACAGCCCTACAAGTGGGAGTGAGCCAGTCAGTGTTTATTGCTGTGTGTCTAGGAAAGTGTCACAGAATGGTTGGCTGATCTCAACTTCATCAAAGGAGAAAGAGGGTGAAGTCAGGCTTCTGGATAAGCAGAAAGACATTAGGAAAGAACAAGCAAGTAGCACCAGGAAGTTCTCAGCTCTGGAGATCTGACCCAGCTACATTTTTATCTGCTCTAGTTGTTTTCTGATTGTTCCTCTTCCTGCTACCAACCTCTGCTCTCCACAACCCCTTCCAGTCTCATATATCAGAAGTAGATCAGTATGATGGCTCTTTGCTAAAGTCACAGAGAAAAGGTCTCAAGATCTTATGGATGGCTTGATATACCTCTCCAGAGTGGCCCACCTCACTATATCTTGACTGTTACTGATACTCACCACCAACTATTCCTCTAGTAATATCAAGCTCCTGATTGATATTAACATTGTATACTACCATTTTCTAGTTGTGAGGTGGTAGGTGGTAACCGGGGATCTAATTTGGGACCTCGAGCCTGCAAGGCAAGCTCCAAGTTCTCCCAACTTGGTTCTTTTTCATCTAGAAAGTCACACGTCCTTGTATGTTCCCAGGAGCCCCTCATTCCCTTTTTGTGCCACTGATGCATTTTGTATATTTTATTATTGTATCTATGCTAATAAATCTTGAGTTATTTGTTGATAGGTTTTGTTTTTAATGCAGAGGGATACATATGGCCATGCAAAATTTTCCCTTTATAGCTTCAGAAAATGTTTACCTTTACCAGCATGACAGTTCTGGATTTATACGTGTACTGCTACTTATTGAATGTAGGCCAATCATTACTTCTTTTTAATCAGCTCATTTTATCTGAACAAGTCATGAATTGGGCACCATTCCTTTTTCCAGATTATGGGAGGAAATTGATGCTAACAGCATGTAGGTGAGTTGACGAAAGTCCCACTGTGAATTGTGTTTCAAAAGCAAGGTCTAAGCTACTCCTTCCATATATCTACACTACTTGCTGTCATGTCTAGATTACACAACTGCCTAATACAGACTTGGCTTTAAAAATGGTCAGAGGGAGAATATGATTATTCTTCATCCAATAGAAGTTGAAGCCAGGACTCTTGGCTATGCAAAAACCTAGAATGTGAATTGATGCTGTATATTGGAGGTGGAATGCTCCTCACAGGACCATGTGGCAAATGCTTGGTCTCCAGCCCAGAGAATGTTAGAAGATGTGGAGCATTTAAGAGGTAGGATCATTGTGGATGTACACTCCAAGGGACTCCAAGAGCCTGGTCTTTTGCTCTCTTTTAGTCACTTCCTGGCTGCCCTACAGTGAGCAATTTCCTTTACCAAATGCTTCCAGCCATCATGTAGTGCCGCAAGCCCACAAGCAATAGAGTCTTCCAACTGAGGGCTGAAATCTCTGAACCTGTGAGCTCATATAAGCCTTTCTTTATTTTAAGTAGATTAACTCTGATATTTTGCTGGAGTGACAGAGATGAGACTAACACAATCACTTTATGCAAAAGTAAAGTTTAAAAATAGTGTTTGCAAGGAATTAAATAATATATGCCTTAGAATGAGAATGAATTCTCTGTCACTCATTCAACAGTTGTTTGTTGAGTACCTACTTATGTCACAAACCCATGGAGTTTAGGATATAATAGATCATTGTCATCTGAGAGCTCACATTCTAGCAAAAAACAACAAATAGTAAAAGTAGACAAAATAATGCAAGTATAAACTATGCTAAGGTAATAGGTGCAATGAGCAAAGGAAATAGTAGGACTAAGATGTTGGGGAGGAGGAGTAGGCACTGTGAAATTTTAAATATCAAGAAAATATTGAAATGTAGGTAAATACTTAAAACTAATAAATATTAGGTAGGTGGAAACCTCAAAGAACAGACTGACTATCCTATGCATAGACCCAATAGTAAGTGGGCTCTGGAATATCCAAATGCTGGAGGAACAAATATATGTGGAGTAGTGTGCCAGAAAAAACAAGGGATGCCAATTCAGTTTGGATTTTTGAGGAGTCAGTGCTAGAGTTAGTTATTAGAGAAATAAGAAAGAAAAATATCTATAGTAAGGAAATGTACAACTACCACATGGTATATGCTAAAATTTGTTAGCTATTTTAAAAAATCGAGTGTTCAAAATTATATGAAACTTAGTTTGCCTCTGTCCAATACATTCAGTCATATTAGATGCAGCAGCTCCCAAAGGAACCACATGGCTCTACCTGAGGAGAGAAAAATGGAGCAGAGAAACATACGCCAATAAGAAATGCCCACACTTGGAGACCACAGTGGATCCACAACTGCATAAATGCCCAAGTGAACTTTTCAGATGTAACATTCATTTGAAACACATTGCCCTTATATTTTTATTTCTTTTGCTTCAAAGTGTTGCATTTTTAAAAAGAGCTTTATTAATTAAAATCAATATCTTTCTTAATTATTTCAACATATACTGAAATCCTTTGGGAAGAATTGTCCTACAAGCATGCTTGGTAAAGAAGAGGTAGAACGTCTTAAAGCAAATCATTTCTCGCAATAATCCACTAGTGGAATAGTCCACATTTAGCAGATTACAATGTTAAGCTTTTTATCCTGACTTTAATGCTACTTGAAGGGATGTAAATTTTCTAGCATAAAATTAAAATCCCACCTGGATTACAGAAGCTGAAGTCATGTTTAAAAATAGTGTTTGCATGCCCTCAAGGGCCAGCACACCTGCAGCCCCCTCACTCAGAAGCCTTGGATACACTGGTGACAGTAATTTCACGGAATTCGTGTGATTTATCACTAGATTTTGCAATACATCTTGCCCGATAACTGTAATTACGAGGTGTCACCACTATAGCTGGCTGTCAGGGTGTCGAGGTGGAGAAGTGTCTGTGATGAAAGACATTTACAAGCAAACTTAAGTGAGAGAGAGTGTTTTCTCGGCAGGAGAAGAGAGTGTGTGGTTTTGGTGTTGAGGGTTGTAGGAGGCTGTTTGGCTGCACGCAGCTGAATAGAAATTGCGCCCAGGGGTCACAGCCAAAGCCCATCAGATGCCACACATTACAGCTGGAAGTGTCCTCTCTGTGCTCCCTGTGGAGCTGGGCTGTCTTCATTTCATACATCATTTATTCCTCCTGCAGAGGGATTTCACAAAGAGGTGGTCTGGAATAGTTATCAAGCTGCTGGTGACTCTCACATGTGGTCTAGTTCTCAACCACTCCAGCTTCTCAGTATCCCTCCCTTCCATGACAAACAATGTGTTTGTTAATTTGTCTATAAAATGAGCTTTTACATTGCTCTGGAGATTTATTCACTAACCAGACCCACAGCAATGTTTTTATTTGGCCGTTGCTAGAATAACATTCAACACAGGACACTGTTCTGGTCCTTTCTCTGTTGTAACGTATGAACACATGCTGGCACATAGCAAAGCAAACAAGAAATGCATTTGGTGGCTTTGTCAGGATAATAGCTTCCTGACCACTTAGAAAAGCTCTACTTAGGGAGTATGTTCATGCTTGAGATATTCCTCAAAGATGTGCTTATCAAAAGTAATGTTAAATTTGATCATGAGCTTTGATGATTGGGACCACCAATTGTCTGGTGCTCAAAGGATCTTGAAGGAATTGCTGGACATTTCCAGGCATGTGAAATGAAAACCATTTCTTTATTCCCTTTACTTTTCAAATAGCAATGTGCTACCCAGTTCTTGTAAGAGGAGAATTTCACTGAAAGAGCTCAAGGGCTCTATAAAGGTCAAGATGTGAGGTATGTTGTCTGTACTCATGGGTCCCACCCCAACTGCTGACAAATATTCTTGCACTGAATTTACAAGTGACACCTTGGAGCACTCACTGGTTTTCAGGAGCTCTGTGGACAGTACGCAGAGACTGCATTCATAGCCTCTAATGCCTTAACTTACTCTGGCCATCTGCAGTCTGTCTTTTTCCCAAGCCCCATGGTGGCTCACCCTCAAGGGAGCCACACTAATCAGCCTCACCCTGGAACTCTCTGCTCTCGTGTTCACTACAGATAACCTGAGATATGGAGGCCCCAGAGCACACACAATCTCAACAGAGATCTGTTTTCTTTGTCCATCAGCCAAGTGCTGTCATAGACCAAAAGGTAGTATTTGTTCTGTTGGTGTTGGAATCCCTCTGCTCCCCAGCCTTTCTCTTTTTTCTCAGCTCAAACTCCCACCAGGACACACAGAGAGAAAGCTGTCACCATGAAAGGTTTCAGCTGCCTTGCCTTGACGAGTGGCTGTGCCAGCTCCCCTGGCCTGGGCACTGGCATGAACATTTAGAGGAAAATGAAAAGACGGAATGAATAGGCTTAAGCCCTTTTACGACCGTCTCCTTTTCAAGTACACCCCATCTCTAGACACCCCCAAAATGCCCTCTCCAGCTTTCTTCTGTCTCCTTTTCTGGTGAGGAGACAATAGGATAGAGAAGAAATACTGCTACTGAAACATGAAAGGCTTTGAAGCTGGATATTCTGTACAAATCGAAATTGCTGCTTAACAGAGAATAGGGAAATTTCCTTTTTTCACAATATTAATTTATGTAAGGCCTGTACCACTCCCTTCTCTGCCTCCACTTGAATTGCCTCCCATCCACATACTGAAATGTAGTTTTCATCTCCTTTCCAAGAATTTCATGAGCTTAAGGAAGCTGGGCAGAGGTGAAAGTCCAAGCTGTGCTTAAGAGCTGGCAGGAAATTATTATGCCATGATTTTCCCAGTGATGAGGAAAAGCACATACGCGTAAGTAGGGGCTTGAATGAGGAGAAAAAGAGAAAAATATTTTTTGCTCATTTGAATTTTGCCAATGCACTTGTGTTCTTTGGCTTTTTCAGCAGGTTGTTAATTTCCAATTCACTCACCTCTTTTCCCTCCTGGAGCAAAGTGCTGCGGCCACCAAGTCCAAAGCTAGCTAGTTGTTATTCAGGACTTTTGGAACAACACATACAGAGGCCATTATTAGTCACAACTTTAGATCCTTGTTCTGTAAGAGAAGTTTAGAAAATACATTAGTTAGGACAAGTTGCACTAAAAAAGCCAAGCTTCATCAAATAGTACTGGCATTATGGACCCCCCACCCTCATAAGGTACATCTGTGCCCTGTGCCAGTGGGTAACGGTGCACTGTTGGTACAGACAAGGTTTTGTGTGTCTGTTGTTTTTTCATTAAAAACTTTATTCTTTTTGCTATTGCTCATTTCAGTTCTTTGATTCACTACAATTTACTATTTTATCACTCCACTGCCTCTAATGTATGTTGGAACAAACATTTCTTGAGAAACATCCATTGTTTATGATGAAAAACAATCTCAAGAAGTAGAACAGAAAGAAGCCAAAAAGCACTGTCAAAACACTGCTTTGAAACAAACACTCTGTGGGGCCCTGAAACCCTTCAGTCCCTTCATTTATCTCTGTATCCCTCCTCTTAAGATGAATATACTTACTCCCTTCTAACTAGTGAACTCAAACTTGAACTCATCCTCCAGGGCCCAGCAAGAAATGACCCTCCTCTGTAAAACTTTGTGTGAATTTTGGAAGCGCACATTTCCACGCTCTCTGCTCCCCAAGCATCCATACTCCTCTGTCTTGAGCAATACGACCCGCACTCAAAGAGAAAAGCCCGTGAAGCCCGTGGCCTTCTTCTCAAGAGTTGTGGTGCCTGGCACACCAGGGGGACACAGAGAATGTCTCTCTAGTATGTTTAAACAGACTTCTCATCTCTTTCTCTCACATCTATTGCTTGAATTTCAGCTAATTGACTCAGAATATTTTCTTTATCTTCATCATAGCCTGCTGAGATAATGATATCTAATACCAAGCCTCTTTGAATTTGGAGTGATAAGAATACTAAATGGACAGCATGTAAGAGTGTTGAGTAGTTTTAATATATAAGTATATATACATATATATGTATATATATTTCTTATAAATATACATATATATTCTGTATATATATATTTCTATATATATATATATTTCTTATATATATTTCTGTAAATTAGATCCTTGTAAGCTTTCTATAACTCAGAAACAGAATTCTTGACTGACTGTCCTGAAGCAGTATACTTAGTAAATGTGTTGACCCACCTTCTCCTCACCCGTGTGATGCAGGAGTAAGAGGCTCTCTCCTGACTCTTTCAGGTCTAGAATGGTCACTAAGGGTCAGGCCCAGAGGAGGGTGTGGTAGGTAAAGTTGGACAAGGAAGAGAAGTAATAACAAAAGCCTACCTGACCCCTCATAGACTGGAAGAAACAAAATACCACAAAGGACTCTTTTGATTAGTACTCATCACTGCCAGCTGCAACTCCAGCCTCCACGACCAGGGCTGAGGGATAAATCGCTCTCCTTGTTAAGAAACTGAGTTGAGAAATGTACTGAGGTGAAGTCAGGGACAAAACACGGAATACTAACAACTTTTTCTTGTATTAACTATAAATATTTTCTTTCCTTTATTTGGTGCTATCTACAGCAGAACTTCTTTTTTAAAAATTAATTCATTTTTTCCCACTAAATAATATTTGGCGAAATAGGATAAACATGTTCTTTTCGGGTATTACTGTTTTGAAAGCAAGCTGCCAAAAGGTACTCAGAAAGAAATGAAGTAATAGGATATAGTCATAGCACAGCTTAATATTTTACTGATGTAGCTGTAGAGACTTGTTTCAAGCCAGGTTTTCCAAAACATAACCATATGCAAAAAAATATCTAATATAAACCATTAGCCCACAACATAAGCAGTGAGATGATTATTATCATAATTAAATGTTTAAAAAATTCATTAGTGGTTTTATAAGTAGACATGTATCAGGTTCAAAAGAAATAAAGATTTTGAATTATTTCCAGTGACATGATGATATGAGAAAATATGCTTAGGCCTTTTCTGCTTTCTTGTTTTTTTCTTGTTTCATTTTTTTCTTTTAACAGTCACTTGCTAGAATATTAAACATTATTAGAGAAATAGATTAATATAAACATACTTTTATCTCAATAAATATATATAAAATCTTTCACTTTTGATATAAAATACAGTTTGCACATTTCAGTTTTGCTTGAATGTTTTGACAATCCATCCAGGAGGTCTTGGTAATAGAGATGACTCATTTATTCTGCTGTTCCATGCCTAAACTTTACATGGCTGCCTAATGCAGATATGCAAATTGCATTTAAATGTGCTTAGCCTTGGCAAATTCATGTTATGTATGTATATTTGCAGATTTGCCCTTTGTCAGCTGAACCTGTATCTGTGTCTGTTTCTCTTTCTCCCAAGACCATGAATAAAAGCAGCACTCATACTGTTTTGGATTCAGTGCCAAACCAATTTCTTTCTTTCTTTATAGTTTGATATTTTAAATTCTGAACAGATTTTTTTCAAGGATGAAAATTCCCAGGTACAGACTACTTTGTTTAAAAAAGTAAATCCCTAAACCTCAAGAAAATTTGGAGATTACACATAATCACCTTGCTCTGTATGTTGACTTCTCTTATTGCCACACTCAATCATCTCTTTAGTCTTTTCCCCTTCAAGCATTCTATTGGTTCCTCCCTCCCCTCCTGTGCCTATTTGCTATCAAGTACAACAGCTTCCACAGAGCACTGTAGGATGAAGTAGTGTGGGGGGATGACGAGTCGGAGTCACAGCCCAATGGTGTCCTCAGGAAGCAACCCTCTCTGTGTAACTAACACTCCAGCAAGAGAAATTTGACCTGATATAACTGCAGATTGTGAGCATTTGCTTTTCTAAAGTAGCAAATACATTTGTCTGTAGTTGTACATGCATGTGATTTAAAAATAGCTATTAATTTTACGTGTAAAAATTCTCTCCTTTTTCTGTATAGCCTGTTTTGTCCCTCTGTCTCTGCCTCTGTCCCTGTCTCCATCTCTCTCCTTCCCCCCACCATCTCTCTCTCATTAGAAACTGCATCTAGCAGTTAGGAGCCTGCTAACGACTTTCCCCAGAACTAGCTTCTCCCAAGAATTCTGAGTAAGACAAAGACACTGTACCAGGGCTGGGAGGATCCAGTTCAGCTTAAGTGAAATTGTCAACCCCCCAGGGAGGCATTAATAGTTTATTGGGTATGGAAGATGCATAGCAAAGTGAAGGAGGAAGGCTAGTAACCTTTAACACTGAGAAAAATAACTATTATTGTGACCAGTGTAGCATGAAGCACAAACAGAGTATTCTCTGGGCAACAAAACATAACATGTAGCCCACCAGAGCAATTAATAAAATGAAAGCACCATTCCTTGCAGATGGATATGGAGGAGAATAATGGTGCGGGGCTGCACTGAGCTGTCATGCATCAGATACTGCATCTGTTATGGAAATCAGGGGAAGTGGGGGCCTTTTGTTCACACGAGAGCCCTCCCAACAGGGATTTGGCTGGAGTAGATTTTCTTGTTATTAAACATGATTTCTAGCTAGTCGAGAGCAGATGCTTCTGCAGCATTTGGAACTAATAACCAACCTTCAAGTGTATACCACCCCTCCTTAAAGAGGCTGGTACTGTCGAAGAGACCAATTTCAGCTCAAAGATAATGTGTTCAGTTTCTACTTTGCACATGAATGACACTGATACCAGATGAGCCTTCTGGCCTGGGGTTTGCTGGAGACAGTAGAACAATGACACAAGTCCTTAAGAAGATCAAATCGTAATGTTTCCTATTTTTGCTCAGAGCAAAGGCTGAAGCTTTCTCGGTGTACTTGAGAAGGATAATTCTGAGGAAAGTCAGTAATGCAGAAGACTTTAGCTGGAGAGCAGAGGATGGGGGGTGGGACATGCAAACTCGTAGTGAGCTTGATAGGTAGCTCCTGTCCAGGCTCTTCCTGGGCTCCGACTTCTTTCTGTAGAATAAATCATGGACCCACAATGTACTGCCTAATTTTTAGTGAAAAAGCATGCTTTCCCGTTACTCAACATCTCACCATTGAGTTTTTTCATTGCCATGCAATATCAACACATTCATTTCACCAAAATGACAAAAACCCAACATCACTCCATCCTTCTATATTATATAGATGATAAGTAGGTATCCAATCAAAACCTTTGCCACTATAAATGAAGTTTGAATTAAGGTAATGAAGAATTATGTCTAAAATTTAAAATTGCTATCTGAAAATTTCTGAATGCAAAGCTGGGAACAGCAAACAAATATTTTTATACAAAATAAGTGTTCTTGTTTACTGTTCCAATATAGATTACTGTGAGGGAAAGTGTAAAAATAGACAAAGATGGTACTTTTTTTTATAATTTGTTTCAGACTCATTTCTATCTCAGCACTTTTTCTGTAGCTCCCATTCACCTTCATAGAAACCAGGTAGAAATTCAGGGACTGACTGCCAACTGTGACACAGCTTCACAGCAGCATACTAACCATTCCTAAACACACAAACATTACTCCATCATCTCTTGTTAATTTAATTTTGTTCCAATTTTGTAGGCTACACCTTAAGCTTGCTCACCTGGCCCTTGGTTACAGTTTGATATATGATTCCTAAGTATGTGAGCTTTAACATCTTCACCTCCAATTTTCACCTATGACTATATGGCCCGTCCTGTAAACAGTTCCCTTAACCTGTTGAGTTCTCAGCTTCCTCTTTGGAACAAATTCAATATAATATATAAGTACTGAATTACTTGGGGCTCAGTCTAGAGGATCCTCTCACTCAAAACAATCGATCTGGCTGTCGGATTGATTAAGTTTAATTTTGAGAAATTCACCTCCCCATTCTAAGAGGAGCCATCCCATTGAGCACAAGTTAGAGATAAAAATTATTACCCTTATTTTCCAAAGAGAAGGTAAACATGAGGCCAATCAAGTAGTTTGTGGATGTCACCTAGCTAGAAAACAGTGAAGCTTGGAATTCATACCTGGGACTTCTGGTTCTATGAGAGAAGACACATTAAAAAAAAAAAAAACTTTGAAGAATTATCTTATATCATATTACTTGAAAAGTGCAACTGGCATTTTTACGTAGAATTCATACTAACATATCGAAACTAAATGAGTACTTTTTAAGCTAACAACTGTCTTTCTGTGGCTGCTGAGTCTTTGCCAAGTCTTTAAGTGTTAAGGCACATCGTGTGTAAGGGAAGCATCTCAACAAGATGTGAACCTGGATATTCCAGGCACTGGTGATCCCTAAAAATATGGCGGGTACATATTTTTTATTATTATTTTGCACAAACTGTGTCGTTAACCCTAATGCCCTGGCCAGTTTCCAAATAAAGGATTACAATTTGCCTTGCTAAAAAAAAACGTTCCCTGCTGCTTTAATTAGATATGGTATTTTCCCTCCCTTTCGGCACCGTCTGCGGAGCTGCTCGGTGCTGTCAGCCAGCTGCTATCACTCACTCGAAGGATAAAGCGATTCTTCTAATATCAGGAGACAAAGCAAGAGCCACAAAGTGCATTTTGAAGCAATATGTAAACTTTAGTGAGTGACAGTTAATATTTTAAAAATTAAGTCATAGTGGGAAAGAAGCTTTTAAGATTATCCCTTTAAGCTGGATCATAAAGGCCACATCCACAGGAAACTAAAACATCAAATTAATTTAGCCAACCCTGCTCTGAAAAAGAGCCACCCAATTCTGGCCAAAAGCTAAGAAAAAAAATCCAGCTGATGTCTGCATTAATGCTTATTTTTTTATTTGATATACACAATAAGAAAGATCAGCAAAATCTTAATTATTACCATGGTGGAAATAATTTTGAATTCTCTTGTAATATCCTACATTTGATTAATAAGCATTTATTCAGCTAGAAAAAAATCATTTAAACCAAGAATCAAGAAGCAGAGAAAAAAAATAAAAGTAATATTCCACATTTGCAAGTGGATTTGTGAAGAAAAATGAAATATTCATAATGTGTTACTGTAAAACAGTTTTCATGAGATTATGTGCAAAAGGCTATATCCCATATGGTGTTTCCAGTCTGCTGTCCCAGCGAGCCGCCATAAGGTGAGAGCCGGCTCCGCAGAGGCAGTGCCCATCTGCATTGGGAGGTGTGGCGGCTGCGGAACTGAGCAATCTCCAGATCCAGACAAGGCTCAGAAGCCAGCCGCTCCTCCCCGAGCCTGCACAGCACCTGGCCTTGGCTTTACAACTGACCTTGCTATGTCTGACTCCATCTCTCAGTAAAGTAAATACTGTACCTGCCTCTCCCCGAAACAAAAAGAAGTTCCAGTTTGGGGGTGCTTTCTCCATACTAAAAACATCTGTGCATACTTGTAGTGCATAGGGAATCTCACAAGTCACACAGGTCTCCTTTTCTTCTGTTTCAATAGGTCTGTTTTCTCACCTGATTTGGAATGAAACACAAGGCTGAATTTTACAATCCCCATTACTACTCTGTAGGTAGTTAGTCCTTAAGAAATTACAAGTGTGCACATTGGCTTAAATCGGTGCAGTTTAAATGTCTGACATAAAGACCCGATATATCTGTGGTGTTGCCCTTGAAGTGTTCGTGACTGCCTTATATTCTGGTGGATTGTTCCTCAGTAAGTAGGAAAAGTAGCCTAATGGGTGAAAATGCAGAATAGCAGGAATCGTAAACCCTTGGAACCCCTCTCCCCAGTTCTGAGCAGTTCTACTCAGAACATGTTGAACTTGCAAATGATATCAACTACTATAATATTTTAAGAGGTTTTTATCAAGTTCAAGCTAAACATAAATATGATCCTTGGTGTAGGTTTGTGTCCTTGGAAGAATAATTAAGATGTTACACTGGTGGTAAACTGGAGAAGAGGACAAGCTTGAGTGAAGTGTGAGTCGTTCAAAACCAAAATGAGGTTTTCCTGTCATCCAAAATAAGCAGATGTCTCTTGAGTAGAAATTTTGTAAAAGAGTTGATGTATGATGAGGACTCTTGAATTACTCCTAATTAACTTTGAATCCAAGAATGCTAAGACAAGTAGGGAATTTTCCCAACTGCAGCAAGGTACTTTCTTCCTCACTACTGTACTTCACCCTCTCTGAAAAAAATGTTTACTGAAGACAAAAATAAACCAGTATATTCATAAAATTGTAAAGTAAATGAGTAATACATTTTTTTTTTGCTTTGTTTTTTGAGACAGAGCCTTGCTCACTTTTATAGTTCAGGCTGGCCTTGAGTTCAGCCTTGAACTCACAGCAATCCTCCTGCTTCTGCCTCCCTAGTGCTGGGAGTACAGGTGTGAGCCACCACGCCTGGCACTGTGGTATATGGTTTGGATTGCTGGTGGGTTTAAGTCTCCACACCCAGCACTGTTGTATGTGGCTACTGGGTATCGAACCAGGTCCTTGCACTGGTAAGGCGGGTGCCAGAACCACTGAGCTAAATCCCCAGCCCAAGCAATACATTTTTAAAATAAAAAAACAAACTGTGGTTGGTTACATCAGAGGAGTTATCAAATCTAATTCTTTGGTTCTTGGGCTCACCAGAGCTGTGTGCTTGGACAGCCTATTTAATATTTCTTGACCTATTTCAGTTTGTATAGGATAATTATAGTTTTCTATTTAGTCACAGGATTAGAATGGTCAGACATTAGCAAAGACCCGTTCTTTCAGGAAATTCAACTTTTATAGAAACTACTCCAGAGAGCAGATTTAAGTAGAGCGTACACATGGAATTATGTACAGCCTCTGACATTGTTGCTTTTATTGAATTTGAAAAGACTGAGCAAAATTAACTCTAAATTAGTTTTATTGTTGAAATTTAAAATATGATTAGGCTCACTTTGGCAGCACATATACTAAGTTCAAAACATGATATACCAAAGATAGGTTAAATTCTAACTAAAATAAAAATAGAGGGTGTTTTGTTTTGTTTTTGCCTCAAAATAACTTTCTGGTACAGCTTTACTATCAATTGTTTATTGAAATCTATATTGGTACATTACATATATATACATACATATATCATGTATATATATATATACATACATATATCATGACTGCACTCCACAATGTGAATTTGTACCAGTATATAAGACATCTTATTTCCCATTTTTTCCCATAGCCCTACACCCCCACCACCCCCCTATATACATAAACTGTGTTTTTTTTCTTTTTTGTTATAATCTCATTATTTTTCCCCTTCACCCTATTTCGCTTTGAGTATTTTCTATTTCACAAATATATTATACAATTCTAGAACTCATTCAATTTTAACCACAGTCTTTTGGATAACTATTCTTTGCTAATACTATCTGTTTTTCCAATGAGCTAATTTTGTGAGGACAAAATTTCTGTGAGAAGTGAAAAGCTACCATTATAAACCAACTAATAAGAATGATAATAGTTATAGAGCATAATTCTGCTACCTAGAAAATATGACTCATTCGATAATAAATGAAGTCAACTTCATGGTTCAAATGATGTTGGCTTAAACTTCCAATGTTGTAAGCATCCTTCAGAGTTATTTCGGTTTTGTTCACAAAACAATCTGTTTGCTACAGTCAGTTCTCAACATCATGACTTTTTTTAGAGGGCTGCATGTTCCCTGGCTAATGGCACAGCTCTCTAAAGATTTGGGTGGGCCAGTTTTGTTTCCATGCTGTCACTGCTCTTCACAAAGCAACTTTCTTGAGGCTCCCAGGATCCCTTCCCTCCTTGAGTCATAGCAGTTTCTTTCGCTGTGGAAATGAGGAAAGAAGCTTCTTTTCCCAAGAACATGCCTGCCACATCTGTTTTAACTGATCTTCAAAGCTTCGCTGTACATTTCCACAGTCTTGGAATGACTACGAAACTGGCTCTGTGGTTCTGCACTCTTGATCTTCTGCTGTAAACCGTCAGTAAAATTCCAAAACTCAGTCACACAGCATTTAAGTAAATTATGCTTTTGGCTTCTCCCAAATAATGGATGGGTTACTAATTTATTTGTGAAATTAAAAGCACATTTTGAAGATTTTTAGGAATAAAGCAATTCATCAAAGATAGGATAAATTATATAGGAATAATAAACAACACTTAAATTTTAGAGGCTTAAAAATCAGAGATTAACTTCTTACTCATGTAATCTGATCATTTTAGGTTAACAACATTCTAGTCTTAAACTTAGGAGGTTTATCCCAGCAAGGAGCTGTAATTTGATGAACTGAAGGGTTTCTTCCTTTAGCATCTTCTAGAATCAGATTGAAGTTGCCACTATTATTGTAGATGTGGCAGATGGAGAAAGAACTTGGAAAATCACACTCTGACTCTTACTGTTTATAAACAGAAATGGCATATGTCATCAAACTCACTTCATTGGCCTAAGCAAGTCATGTGGCCCTGTTTAAAATCAGGAAGGTATAATCGTTCCATAGGCTTGTGAGGCAAAGAGCTAGAAATATTTTACCAAAACTAATAATTATGACATCTCAAAACAGTCTTCTACCAGAGAAAAGATGCAATATGTATCTATCTGTGCCCTATTTATTTCACTTATGAGGATATCCTCAAGGTATGTCCATTTAAGTACAAATGATTCAAACTTATTATTTTTTATGGCAGAGTAATACTTCATTCTGTAGAAGAACCACAGCTTTTTTATCCAGTCTCCAGCTGATTGTATGTTATATATTGTGCAATAGAAAATGCTCAATGTAAAATAGGATGAAAGGGGAAAATGTTGAGATTGTAACAAAAAAGTAAGGAAACAAATTTTATGTATATGGGGGGGTGGTAGGGTGGGTAGGGCTATGGGAAAAAATGAGAATTAAGTTGTGTCTTATACTGGTACAAACCCCCATTATGGAGTGCAATCATGATGTGTATATTTAATGTACCAATAAAGATTTAAAAAAATAAAAATTTTTTTAAAAAAGTCTTCTACAAAATTAACTTGCAGTTTCTACCTCAAAAGATAGAAAACCACTTATCACTTTAAAGTCAGGCTTCCTTGTTGATTACATATTTCATTTTTCCAAAAAATAGTAATAGTTCATGTTGTCCAATAGCTCAGCTCAATTTGTGGTTGTTCAAACTGTTAAGAGAAACAAGTAACAATTAACACTATAAAAGTTGGGAAAGATGATAAGAGATGGACTACAAATCTGAAGAGAAAGTGCTCAAATTTTTAAAAAGTGAATGAAACAGTTTGATGAAATCACACACATGGCAACGAAAGGTGGAAGTGAATGTCAAGTGCATATGAGAGATAATAGGTAGCATGATTTGCTTCATTAGCAGGGCCGTAGCACAGTAATTGATGACATCAGGTTGAGTGGCGTTTTGAAAACAGACTGTAGAAGGCCAAGACAAAAAATTTAAGCTCACTGAAAATATCAGGTTATTAAAGGATTTTGAAGACAAGATGCTGATTGCAATATAAGAACATAAATCTGTTCGTGGAGAAATTGATAGATTGTTAAGAAGAAAGACTGATATTACCTCCCTGTCACTGTCATCAGTGTTGAGATAAGGATGGGACAATTGAAATGAGGGAAGAAGTAGCTGGGGAAGCTTGACCAAGGAAGATTTTAAAGGACTGGATGTGTGCATGAAGCAAACGAAAATGCAGAGTAACCAGTTCCATGCCTACTTCTGATTTCTAACACTGCAGAACTGACAGCAGTCACTGAGTTGACTCATGGGGGTGGGTGGAGGGACAGAACAGCCACCTCACATTCCTACCTGACTTTGTTTTCTCCCTTTTAGCCACCCAAAATGCTCCTGCGAAACTTTTTGTTTCATCTACTTGTGTAAATTTACAAACCTCTTGTTGCTATTAATGTTTTAGTATCTAATAAATTGAATAGTGTTATCATCAGGTACCTATTATTTCTAGGATAGAGCACTTTTCTTGTTAAAGAGTTTATAGCTGAACTAGTAGCATCACTTTGAGATTTTAATGTTTCTGTCTTAAAAGTTCTTCTGTTGGACTTCTCATTTGAAATTGCCCTAAAACATTAACAGGATTTAGCTTTTTTATTTATTTGGTACCATCAATATTTATGTTACCAGTTCAAATCACACCTCAAGATATTTTTTTTCTATTCAACCTATTAATTGAATTTATCATAGTTTAAGCTCCAGTTTTGTCATCTATTTTACCTATTAATATATTTATGGAAACACAGTACTAGCATTTGTAAATTCTTCCTTCCAATAATGCAAAATAATTTTTAAATTAATTTGATTGGTACATTTTATTTTACTTTATTTTATTTTATTTTATTTTGTTTTTTAGGTTTTTTTGAGACAGGGTCTCGCTTTTGTAGTTCAGGCTGGCCCTGAGCTCAGCCTCAAACTCACATCACAGCAATCCTCCTGCCTCTGCCTCCTGAGTGCTGGGATTACAGGCGTGAGCCACCACACCCGGCACTGTGGTATATGGTACTGGTTGCTGCTGGGGTGAGTCTCCATGCCCAGTATTGTTATGTGGTTACCAGGGATCAAACCCGGGCCCTTGTGCTTGCAAGACAGGCGCCAGAACCACTGAGCTATATCCCCCGCCCTGATTTTTATATACATTTTATACATACATTTTGCTCACAGCATTCTTCCCAGCTGCCTGACTTGGAATATTTCCATACGGAACTATAATCCCCTTCAGTGACAGTGGGAGAAAAATGGGCTGTGGTTTGTATTCTCTGTCCTCTGTGGCTGGCAGCTTTGGACAGAAACAGGCATTACTGTTTGAATAAGATTCACAAACACATGTTATATTTCTGCTCTTCCTCTCATTCTTGAAAAGCCACCCAAAGTCTGTGCTGCAACAATCAAACATAACTCAAGATATTTTCATTTCATACTCAAAGTCTTGTGCAGTGGAACTGCTCCTCCACAGCAGAAATGGGCAATCATCAGATTATCTAGAATGTTTTCATTTGGAATTTTATGAGAGCTACCATTGCATTCAAGTCAGTTATGTGTAAGAAATAGGTGATTTATTGAAGAATTCCCGTATTATTGCTTTAGAATTACATAGTGCAATACGCACGTCACCGAGAGTCAATTCTCAGTTTTAGCCATAAGCTGAACTAAAATATTCTGGTGATGGTATCATGCTGATATAAAAATACGCTGATCATCAATGTCATGCAGGGTAAGTAAATGATTATTGTTTAGGGTTTGGGATCATATTTGGCCTGGCTCCAGTGATGACACTCTTATCCACTAACCTTGAGTTTACTGTCAAAATACAATAAGACTTTATAAAATGAAGTTGAGCAGTCATTGCAATAGACTGCTGGAAGAGAAAATAGGTAGTAACAAGGAATCTATGCTTCTGAGAGAATTTAGCATATGTTGATGATTAAGATGAGATGAATAATTCCACGGAGAAGGCATACAAAATAACTTATCTTAGGGAACAAAGAATTTGCAATTGTATTTCAGAAATCAATACAAAGATATTTGGGGTGAATTAAAAAGTCAAATGTAAAAAAAAAACAAAGAAGCAGTATAAATAGCGTGCAATTATTAAAATATAACTATATATTAATCTATTTAAATATTAATTACTTTAAATATTAATACTATTTAAATATTAAAATTAAGTTTATATGTATGTATTACTATGTAAAGACCTTTATAGTAAATAAAAATTAATTTCATGGTAATATATATAGTGTGATTTGCCTATGTAATGCATGCTTGTATAAATTCATATATGTATTTGTGTACATATTCACTCAAAGACATGAATATGAATATGTTCATATAAATACATATACATATACACATATAAAGAAAAATGGGTGAAGACATAATTCCCATTAACAAGAGGCTGGTAAAACAATCAGATGATTGAAACACCAGTTCTTCTTTTCTATTCATATTTCATCTCTTGTCTACATATATTTTATTTTAAAAATAAATCAAGTAGATATCATTACTTCTGAAATAAAAAAATCATCATCCCTCAAAATAAAAATATACTTGATATTGTCTTATGCTAGGGGAAAATGAGTAGAATAGTGTGAGTTACTATCAGAAGTCTTCCCTGTTTTCCTAATTAGTCTTCAGTGAATTCAGCTGTGCCATCCTCCCCAACATCGATGGACATATGGAGATCGAGTTCTCCAGCCTACAACTGTGTCACCTCCAGTGTCACTTTTGTGTTGTCATAAAACACCCTGTACTTTTTAATAGGACTTAATTGAACAAGTTACACTTGAAGTTGTTTGTTTTCTTCACTTAATGTCTGCTTTATTATTCTGTAGATGCTGTGAGGACAAGGACAAAGTCTATTTTGTTCCCTACTGAAGCCTTGTCATTCAACACACTGCCTGGTAGGCAATAGATAAGTAGGTAATAAGTAAGTGTTGAATAAATGAGTGAATTGCATGAGTGACTGAACTTCATGCATATATGAATAAATAAATATTGAAGACAGAAACCTCTGATTGCAAAGTTTATCCACTAAGAGGAAAGTAGAAACACAAATATTGTCTACAAATTTCCAGAAGAGAATTCAAACACAGGTACTCAGAGAAGGGGGCACTGAATGAACACTTTCTCCTGATTTCCTTAGTCTTTTCCAAAAGAAGCATACCAGGAAATGCTGAGTGATGAAGGTCACATTTGTTAGTTACAAAGCTCTCTACATTTTCCAGCTGTATTTCAGGTCAAGACTGGCAAGATAACAGGATACCCACGAGAGTTCTTCGTTGATTCTCTAAATGAATGTTCTAAAAGAAACATCCTGGTGAAAGACACAGCCCTCAGACCCTGAAAGAAGCATAATGCAAAGCTGGCCTGAGGGAGGATGGGAAAATCAATAGCTTTAACATTGAATAAGACCTGCTTCTTGAGAGCTAATGTTGGCAAAGAGGGAAACCCTCAGGGGCACTGATGTTGGCACTGTCTCCATCAATTTCCTCTGGCTCTGCTTGATAGCAGATAACAGCAGGGCTTGGGGATACAGAGGGTTTGGCTGAAGCCAGAAGAGGAACCAGTGAGGCCCAGCTGGCTCACAGAAATGATTTCTCCCTGTTTAATTTCTCGCTCATCCCTCTGGAGCCCATGGGGCATATACCATGCAAGAGACTGACCCTGGGGTCATTAATTATACTTCTGAATTGGAATTAGACCTCAAGTTTTGAGCTTTCTCTTCATCAGGCATTGTATTCTGACACATAATAGATATGAAATTAAAACGATTTTCAAAATTAGGATCCTACTGATGAGAGTGATGCCTCTCAAATGTTGAAGAGAATGCCTAAGCATAGTCCTTCTCAACCCAGTTGGCTAGTGATGATTGGAGTTCTTCCTTATCACAATAGTCTGCGTTCTTTCCAATAAAAAGAGAAAGAAAATAGTTTCTTATGACAGTATCCATTAATCAAAATCAATAGCCATAAAAGCAATTTTTTGTTGTTTTTTGGTTACTAGAGAAGAAACTATCTGGAAAGAGAAACTTGATTCTTCAGAAAAGAAACACCCACAGCCTTGATCCAAACTAAATTACCCCTTTAGCTGTAGAGCAAGGCTCTGAAAAGACAATGACAGCATCTCACACTTTAGAGGCTGGTACAGGCCTACTGTTTAGGGTATTTGTTTATTTTTTTAAATATAGGCAATTATTTAGATTCCAGGCTTTCCTTCCTGACTTTAATTATGGCAGCATTCTAAAATCACACAGTTGAAAATGGCTGATCTTCTCTTCTTGCTCTGTTTTCTATAAATGTAGAATCTCCACAGACATGCCTATCACATTGCTTTATAACAACTATCTGGTCCCAATTTTGCATATAATGTATGCATATTTATTGGGTTGTAGATCTTAGTATAGATAGATCAGTTTATGTATTTTAGTTTGTGCTAGACGTAACATAAAACAACAGGAAATTAAAATTTGACTATATATTTATAGTCTTTAAAGATAATTTTGGATGAAAATTTTAACTTCATCTGAAGGAAAACTGCTGTAGTTTTCCACTTTCTAACATATAGTAGAAATATAAGGTCTAATTGTAAATAAGCCTTCTCTGATTTTACTATTTATACAGCAAAAATTATTATTAATGCAGCTTCAGCAGTTTTGTTTCCGTATGTCTATCAGGTATTTCTGATTTATTTCAGTCTCTCAGAGAGTGAACCCAGAGAAAGTCCACCTGGTCTCAGTCCCAGAGACCCAGAAATCTGCCTCACTAAAGACAAAGTTTGCTGAGCTGAGTTTGTGCCTGTGATCCGTGCTAATGGCTAGGAAATTTGAGCTCTTCTTGGCTTAAAGAAAGAAACTGAAAGAAACAACTGAAATAGCTTCAGTTATTTCTCATCCCCTCTGAGTGCTGATACCAGCGTTTTTTAACAGTGCAGAGCATTAGCTCCTATGGGATAGAAAAGAGGCGGGATAATCCAGTGCTGAAGCTGTTGGAGAAGCAAGTGGTTCTGTGTTCAAATACTGAGGTCATGCTGAGTGAATCAGCACAATATATTTCTCTTTGAGCCTCAGTTTCCTCATTTGAAATCAGACTTGAGAAATTGAAATGAAGTTTGTAAATTTGTTGGAACATACCAGATGTTCAGTGATTGTTATTTTGTTTTGTTTTTATTATATTAAGAAGTAGATAAATAGGGCACAGATAGGTACATATTGCATCTTTTCTCTGGTATGAGAAAATAAAGATGTAAACAAGTCCTAGAATTGTATGTTATATATTGTGAAATAGAAAATGCTCAATGTAAAATAGGGAGAAGGGGGAAAAATGATGAGATTGTAACAAAAAAGTAAGGAAACAAATATTATGTATATGGGGGGGTGGTAGGGTGGTAGTGTTGGTAGGGCTGTGGGAAAAAATGAGAATTAAGTTGTGTCTTATACTGGTACAAATCCCCATTATGGAGTGCAACCACGATGCGTATATGTAATGTACCAACAAAGATTAAAAAATTAAAAAGAAAAGAAGTAGAAATTTGAATGGTTTATAATAAAATAAATTCAACATTTATTTTCTCTTTTCTGGTGAATGAATTTGACCAAAAAGCCCTGATGTGACGTCAATATTAAACCTTAAATGGAAGCATTATGACATTTTTCCTTAGGCAACTGTGTTTGACTCATAATGACTGGTTTAAATGTCTTTTTCAAATCATGATTCTTGTGTTACTGTATGGTGTACAATTTGGATAAATTATCATTCATTCACATGCTAACTGATAAAAGTGACTGCATTTTAGGAAAACATCTACCCTTTCCTGGAGGCTGTCTTAGCTGCTCCATAAGAAGGGATATAGTAATGCACACAAACACCTTCAGTGTCTCATTCATTTATTCATTAATGAATATATTATGTATTTAGCAAATATCTATATTTAAATGAGAAGAAAGAGTTTTAAAATGCTGAATTTGTGAGAAAAATAAAGAACATTATGTTAGAGAAATAATACTAAGGATAATTACTTTACTATTACCTAAAAAACTAGTATTCATTTTTTCCTTTATTGCACAATAAGAAAATACTCATGGGAGAAATTATTAGAACTAACATTTCAAAGAGCACTCAGTCATACCATTCAAATATAGTTAATAATGAGTAATATTAACCATAAACTAATCACACACATTCATACATTAGTTTTTTAAATGACATCATAGAGTCAGTAATTGTTATCCTCTTTTGAAGCTATGTACCACTAGGAATCCTTCAGTCAGAAATGATAGAACACTCATGCTACATGGCTTAAAAAATGAAATTTGTTGTCTCATACTGTTGAAAATGTTAAGCTTGAATCATGTTTTAATACATTTAATCACATAGTATATATTCTATTTTTATACATACCATACCAAAATTGATGTAATTAATTTCCTAGTATTGAATATATGTATTAATATGAAGTAGTGATTAAAAAGACAGGAATTAGGTCTGGATAAAGAACTAAATGTCAGTTTTCTTTCACTATAAAATGAAGAGAACAATGGAACTTATACAATAGAAGTGTTCTAAATTTAAAATCAGTTAATTTGTGTAAATTATTCAAAGAAGTCCTTGCTATACATTAGGGTAGATTTTAGTAACAAAGAAGTAGCATCATTGCTAGGAATACCTGAACATGTGGTTTAGAGATCTTTGGAAGTAGTTCATAGAAAGAGTTTAGAAAGATTTAGAGACAGTGGCTGGAGAAGCCCTAAAAGGCCAAAGTCAGTCTTGATGGGAAATTCTGCTCAGTGCTCAGCAAACCAGAATGTTGACAGAAAAGCAGAGCAGGCTCAGGAATTTTACTTGAGAACAAGGGCTGCATTTAGCAGTTAGACACAAGACAATGCGTGCTGTGCTCTGGCAGAAAACTAGTCTACATTTGATTCAAGCCTCAAGACTTTGTCAAAGACTCAGATGGAGAATTGAAGTTAAGTTAATCTGGATTCAGGCTATGACATGGGTACTGGTGGCAGCTTTTAGCCAAGTACATACTATTAAATCAGGAGCAAAATATCCATTTGAAAAGTTGTTAGCCTGGCCAAAAAGAAAAGTCCTACAAATGTGCTATGGACAGTGAGGGAACTAATTAAAAGGAAGCCAGGTGCTTTGCATCAGAGCAATAGGAAGGATCCCTTGAGGGTATCCCGGGACTTCACCTTCCCCAAGCTAAGTACAAAGGCCTTGTTTTGAGAAGAAACCCTGGGTCACCCAGCTGTAGAAGGGTTTCATGTGGTATTTTTTCCTCGGAATTCAGCTTATGATGCTCAGCCATTAAGGAATTTCAGAGCCTTAGGAGCCATGATACAAATAGGCCCAGCTACAGCTCAAGCTGGTGACAGCCCTTGATGTCACCCATGTGCAGCTGTTGATTTTACAGTCATGCAGAACACAAGAATTGAGGGATCAAGAAGGCTTTCACCAGATTTCAGAAGAAAGCCAAAGATGCCAGGCAGAGTGCCTCTGGGGGAACTGTGGGTGCAGCTGCAAGAGTGAAACAGAAACTGCTGCAGAATCCCCAGGAAGCAGAAGATACCAGGAACACAGAATGTCTGCTAAGGGAAAGGCCACAGGCAGTGATCAAAGCCAACCCAGGAGAAAAAAATGAGGCCTGTAACCTGCAATCTACTAGAAGCTGGGCTTGCCAAGCAATTTGGAATCCAAATCTTTGCACAGGTTTTGGATGTAGAGCTGCAGTATTTAATGTTCCCCTGCTGAGTTTTGGTTCTGCTTTTGTTCCAGTGATTTCCATCTCTTCGTCCTCCTTTTTGGAAGGGGAATGTTTACCCTGTGGCAGTCTTGTTGGAGATGTTTAACTTTAATTTTGATTTTTACTGGTGCTCACAACTAAAAGTTTACATTGAGTTTTAGATGACAGTTTGGATGGGGACATTTCATTAATTTTGAAACTGTTAAGACTGGAAGGTCTTAGAGATGGACTTAATGCATTTTGTATAGATACATGTATATTAATATTTTTGGTGTGGGGTGTAATATTATGGAATATATCCCAGTATTTACCACACAAAAGATGGAACTTTCTATGACTCGATTATGGGGTAGTAAAACTACATTGCTCTTGGAAAGTAGGGTCTCTTTGGAAGAGGTAGGTCTCAAGAGAATATGACTTGGAAGGTTATATCTCCCTTCCCCAAGACTCCCTTCAGTCTCTGCTTCCTGACTGCCTGGGCCCACGTGAGCAACTTTTCTCTACCCAGGGCCCTCTGCGGTGCCATATCTGTGTTAATCCTGCTGCACGTGGATGAAAAATTCTGAACTGTGAGCCAAAATAAACCTCTCCTTCTATAGATTGTGAGTGTCAGGTCAATAAGGAAGAAAGTAACGAAGACACTGCTACTACCATTGCTTTCAGGTTACTTAATATCATAGTGAAAAACACATTCCCAAGTATGATGCAAAAATTTTTGCAGTTTTTCTGTGTTTATCTAACTATATATTTTATAATCTATACATCTGTTGTAATTTTTGATAGTTTTTATAATTGTGGGTTTTTTTAACTTTATATTTTCTGTCAGAACTAAACTTTTAGTTGTGCATGTTTAAACTTTTGATGATAAATCCAAAGTAAGGTAGAAATATCATAATTTCAAAATGCATTTAATATTTCTAATCTACACAACATCGTATCTACACTTGCTTAGAACAATTGGACTAGCCTATAGTTGTGCAAAATTTCCCAGCAGAAAGCCTAGTTTGTAATAAGATGTTGAATATAGCATGTAATTCACTAACAGTGTGTAGGAAGTGAAAAATAGAGCATTTATAAGTCATGATTTTGTATCATTTAACATCAAAAAGTCATCTTTTGAACCAGCATAAGCTGGAGAGTATACATATTCTTCATTTAAATGTTAACACCACTACTTACTAGCTCAGTGTGAGTTATCTTCTCTGTCTCTTTTTTCTTCCATGCCAAAAAAATGAGAAAAAAATGATAAATTATTTTGTGAGCTTTATTTGTTTGTTATATAGACCAGTGATTGGTACAATTACTCAGAACATTGTTGAACATATAGTAAATACTTCATAACAGTTGTTCATTATTATTGGAAGTTCCAGGCTAAAGAAGTTTCCTTCATTTCATCTTCTTTATGGTAAAAGTCAATTATATAAGACCTTTGTAGAGCCTCTTGTGAGGGATAGTTTTTGATGTTGCAAGTGTTAACTTCTTTTTTTGTCTTCCAAGTATTTTAGGGAAAAGTACTTGGAAGTTTGAGAATGATTTTTGACGACCTTCTTAGATAAGCTGGACCCACTAATAAATCATGTACCTGGGCTATAATTTCCAGAAATACTGTATAACTGCTCATACTAAAGTAGATTCAGAGTAATTCGCTAGCCTTTCTGGACAAAAGTTTAAATATGTAGCATATGAAAACCAACATCAGAATATAATTTTGAAAGTGTTTTATATTGGAAAAAAGAAGCAGTTAGAGTTTTATAAAGTCTTTTTTTGACATCAAATAAACCAAGAAATTATGATTCTTGTGAATACCAGCTAACATCCCACAACTTATCCATTCTAACACTACACAGAGTAGCACACACTGCCCAGGTTAAGGGCTTGGATCCCTCAAAATGCATCTACTTCAGGCATCAGTCACAAAATTCTCAGGTTGTGTTCTGTGCTTCTAACCAACTGGCAATATATTGGGATATCCACCTACTCTCCACAAATTCAATAATTTTGTTGAATTGTTCACAACTCAAGAAAACACTTTTCCAGATACAGCTCAGCAATAGTCAAATAGAAGAGCCCCATCAGGCAAGATACAGGGTTGGGAGTCCAGGAGCTTCTATGTCCTCAGAGGTCCTCCATTCTAGAACCTTGATATGTTCGCTGACTCAAAAGCTTTTGAAACTGTGCATTTAAAATCTTTATGGAGGCTTCATTACATGGACAGGACAGACTAAGTCATCAGCCGATTGTGAATAAGTTGAATTTCAGCTCCTCTTTCCTCCCAGGCGATAAGGAGGTAAGGCTGAAAGTTGCAAACTCTAATCACACAGTCTGTTCCTCTGGCAACCAGCTGTCTTGCCTTCCTAGAGGCACCTCCTTAGCATAAATTTGGGTATGATTGAAAGCATCTTATTAGGAACAATAAATGATATTCTCAATCTTATCACTCAAAAGATTTTAAAGATTTTTTTCTCCTTGGGAAACATTCTACCAGGTACTGGGAAGAGAGAGTAAATATATGCATGTTTTTGTTATATCACAGGAGAATGCAGTATTTTATTATTAGAGAAAGGAACAATATCAACACGTGTTTTGGAAAAAGAGCTCTAAAGAGCACCACTCCCAGCACTGTGGTATGTGGTACTGATTGCTGCTGGGCGTGAGTCTCCAGGCCCAGTATTGTATGTGGTTATCAAGGGATCGAACCTGGGCCCTTGAGCTTTCAAGACAGGAGCTGGAACCACTGAGCTAAATCCCCGGCCCCTCTGCTTTGATTTTCATAGGTGTCTCTAAAAACATTTTCAGTGCATCTTTAGCCATAACAAGCTTCAGACCCAACCAGGCTGCCTCCTTCCATTTAGCCTTGCTAAAGGGAGCACCTAGCTTCTTAGAGGAAATTACAAAGGCAAACATTATACCTGCTTTGATATTATACCTGCCCAGGTTAAGGGTTTGGGTCTCCCAAAATGCATCTACTTCAGGCATCAGTCACAAAATTCTGAGGTTGTGTTCTGCACTTCTAACCAATTGGCAATATACTGGGATATCCACCTACGCTCCACAAATTTTCTTTCTTTCACTTTTATCCTTTTTAGATTGCTTCTGTAAAATTGTCAAGAGAAAAAGAATACAGGAAAAATGGGGCTACAACTGCAACTGCACACATATTTTTGGTATGTGTTTTTATGTTGAAGTTTCTAATGTTGTTCTTGCTCATTTAAATTTCCTGCAAGAAGACAGTAATTGTACTACATGACACAGAAAATTATTTGAAGTAATATTAAAATATGAACTAGTTTAATTAAGAATTACTCCATCAGCTATCCACATCAATGTGTATATTTTATTTTTGAATTCAACCATTAAATGTCACGTCATTTCTATATGAACAGATTTACAATATGAATTGTGATTTAAATTACCTGGACCTATAAAAAATTACTATTGAGCACACTGTAGAGCTACTCAATTAATCTTTAAAGCACTAAATAATGACTTGCATTATCATTATGGTTATGTTTTAAACAGGGTCAAATAATTTAAATGATCCAGATAATTGATTGAACATGAATTATATAGGTTAAGAAACCAACAGGAAATAAATTATTTCTGCAGTAGTTGTATTTTATGTAGATTATGTCATAATAATCTCAATTTTTACCCAGATAGACAGTGTGTTCCCAAAACAAATTAATGCTAGAAGAAATTAAAAACACAACAGTGTGCATGTGTTAAATCTGGGCATATCTACACAACAGGTAATAAAGTTCCCCTATTGTCTAATTCTTGTAATTTAACACAAAGAATAAAAATGAGAACTATTTCAATAAACCAGGAAATGAATATATCTCTCTTTAATTGTGAACAGGTAGAGAAAAATTCAGTGTCATTATCTCTATGAAGTACTTTGCTTTTAGTTCTTTGCTTAAGTCTCCACAAAGCACCATTCTCAATAATATGCAGTGAATGTAGATGTCTGTGTGTGTGTTTTTCCTCAAGTAAACCATGAAAATATTGCAGTAAAATGGAAGAGAGGATAAGACCACCCATGTGAATGAAAGCAACTTCAGAGCCTAAAATAAAATGAACTGTGTACATAGAATTGTTTCTGGCAACGTGTGCTTTGAAGAAAAGGATGGCAAAGCCAGGAAGCTTCATGTGTGAGAAGCTACAAGGATAACCATGTCTTCAGCAAAAAGGCATGCAGAAACTACGCTACAAATTTCCCCTTCAAGTCAGTGGAAAAGCAGGTTTTTCTGTTCCAAAGGTTACCCATACAGGAAACAATTGTGTTTCTGGAGATGAAAGCCCGTCAGAGGTCCTGGGAACTAGCCAAAACCACTGACATCCCTGACAGGATGTGATGGATGAATTAAAAAGTGCAAAGAATAGAAATGCAGTCTTTGGGTTAGTGAGTTGATGCTTTTAAAAGAAAGTTTAAAGTACACATAAATGTATAGCACCTTAGGCATTCTCACATGTAAGAACAAAAGAAATTTTCAGTAGAATTACTCCCTTACTCAGAGAGGAGTACGAGTCACTCAAAAATATAATTACTTTTAAAGTGATATTTTAAAATAAGGTGTGCCAAGTTTTAAGCACAATTCTAAAACTGTGTAGCATTTTATGTAGAATTAAGAGTTATACTGCTTCCACAAACAGTTTTGTAAGTATGCTATGGAATATTTGTAAAAACAGAAATTCCACCTTTCTGGGTGTAATAGTTTTATAAAATCCTGTTTCTTCAGATACTTTGTAGCAGCAGAAATCTCAGCTTTCTATGTGTTATAATTTTACATAACTTTCTTTCTAAAATTCAGTCTCCACAATTCAGAGCACAAAGTTAATTTTTGTTTACACTCTGCTTTGATTTTCTTTTGAGAGTGCTGGGATACAGGTGCGAGGCACCACTCCCAGCACTGTGGTATGTGGTACTGGTTGCTGCTGGGGTGAGTCTCCAGGCCCAGTATTGTATGTGGTTACTAGGGGATCGAACCTGGGCCCTCGAGCTTTCAAGACAGGTGCTGGAACCACTGAGCTAAGTCCCTGGCCCCTGTGCTTTGATTTTCATAGGTGCCTCTAAATACATTTTTGGTGCAATAATGTGGTCTCCTCTTCCTATGCCAAACTCCCTCCTTTTGTTTTTACCTTTTAAAATAATCCTTTTTGTGGTAAGACATAATACAAAATTTACCATTCCAAAGGTTTTTAAATGTATAATTCAATGGTTCACAATATTGTACGACATGACTACAGCCTGTTTCTTGGACTTTTACTTCATCCCTAAGAGAAACTCTGTATACAATGAAAGATACCTCTGAACTGCCAAACTCTTGACCTCTGGTCCACTTTTAATAAATGTAATTATTACAGATACTTCATATAAGTAGAATCTTATGATATCAGAAATTTATATCTGGCTTATATTATTGTAATGGTTTTAACAATCATATTGCAGAGTGTACTAGAAATTCATTCCTTTTAAAAGGCTGAATAATATTCTATTTCATGATATATATTCTAACTTGAATATATAGATTATTGACTTGTGGAAATGGCTGTTATGAATATTATTGTATGCATATCAGAGTCCCTGTTATCAATCTTATCATATATATACCTAGAAGAAGAATCACTGAATCCATATTTCATTTTTACGTTCATCATTTTTAGGAACTACTAAACTTTTTCCACAGAGACTGCACTATTTTATATGCCCACTAGTAATATGGGGGGAGGTTCTAATTTTATATATACCTATCAAGGTCTATTGTTCTCTTTTTCCTCTTTTTTCTGTTTTTCCCTCATTCTCTTCTTCCTTCTGTCCCTTTCCTCTTCTCTTCTTCTTGTATTGTCATTTAACTTAAATAACTCTACTATATTTTATCTTACAATTCCCACATAGAAAAACAGACAAACATGTAAGATAATGCTAAATCAAAATTAAAGACAGTTTGTTTAAAATGTTCTATCCTGAGCCTGTCTAATAAAAATATAATGGGACCTGCATCTAATTTATTAGTTTATAGTAGTTCTGTATAAAAAAAGGTAAAAATGCAAAGCTCAATTTTTACACTTAAGTTTATATTTATAGCATATTTCAGTTTGCAGGAGTCACATTCCAAGTGCTCAGGGACTATATACCAGTTAGAAGAATTCTAGGGTAATAATTACAAAGTAAAGTAAGATATAGAAGAAAAGAAAATTAAATCTTGCTAGAACTGTAGGCAACGGATTTAGACACAGAAGATGTTAAATATAAGGATTGTAATTATTGTCTTAATGGCCAGTGTTTTCAATATGTACTTTTTCTAAGAGGGCAGTAAAAGCACTATAGTTTGCTATTTTAAAATTTGAAATCATTTTAATTTGTGTTTGTTTTTACATTTTAAAAAAATGAATGTGAAGTGGCATCCCACTGCGCTTATGATTTCATTTCCCTAAGATTTGGGGAAGTTGAATTCTTTGTAAAACGACAGGCCATTCGTACATAGAATCATACACATAGCGTTGTTTCTGGCAATGTGTGCTTTAAAGAGCAGGATGGAACCTTCATCTGTGAGAAGAAACAAAGATATCATGTCCTCAGAGAAGGGCCTACTAAAATCTGGGCCAATTTTTAATTGGATCATCTTTGTTGTTATTCTAAGAACTTGTTTTTACTATTGTAGATATAAATCTCTCAGCAGATACCTGCTTGGCAAATGCTTTCTCTGATTTTGTCAGGTTGTCTTTTCATTCTCTTGAAAGCATCTTTGATATATTAAAGTGTTAAACATTTGCTAAAGTCAGCTTTTTGTCTTTAGTCCCTTGTGCCTTTGCTGTTATATCTAAAAACATTGCCAAATTTAATGCTATCTGTAATTTTTCTTAAGATATTTATATCTGAAATCTTACACTGAAGTCTTTGATCCATTTTGATTTAATTTTTATATGTGAATATCCAAGTTTCCCAGTATTGTAGAGTGTTCTTTCTTTGTTAAATAGTCTTGACATTCTAGTAATTTAAAAAAAAAAAAAAACAGTTGATTTTATGTGCAAGGGCTTATTTATGGTGTCTGTTTTATTCAATTAGTCTCTATGCCTAAACTTATTCAAGCAACACATTGTTTTGATTATTATGAGTTTGTAGTGAATTTTGAAATCAAGAAGAAATGTCCTCAAATAAGATTTTTTATTTCCTCCATTGTTATTTTGAATATTCCTGGTCTTTTTATATGTCATATGAGTTTTAGGATTTTTTTTCAATTTTTGCAGAAGAGACCTTGTGATGTTGGTAGGGAGTTCATTGAATCTGGTGGTTGATCTGGATAATATGATCATCTCAACAAGATATTTTTCAACCTAAACATGGATGTACTTTTACTCATTTACTCAATTTTTTCAGAAAATATATTTTTCAGTGCATAACCTGCTATGATCCAGACCAAAAGTGTCCCACAGAAGGCTCCTGTGCTCAGAAGTGGGGTTTTGGAGAGGGAATTCAATCATGAGGGGACGACTCGCTTGATCCAATGATGAGCTCATAGCTGACTGTGCTGTCGGACGGGAGGGCCAGGCTGGAGGAAGTAGCTCACTGCGGTCATGACCTGGAAGGGTGTGTCTGTATTGCCAGCCCTGTTCTCCGGTTCTGGTTCTTTCTGCTTTCTCTGCTTCTCAACTCTCATGAAGTGAACATTATACCTTTCTCCATGATGCTTCTGCCTAGGAGCCAGTGACCATATACTAAAATCTTTTAAACTGCAAACCTAAAAAACCTTTTTCTCTTTTAACTTGTGCACATCAAGCATTGTGCTACAGCAGTTATAAAGCTGACTCACTATTGTAATTATCTCATTCTTTCCGATGCGATCGCATATGGACTTGTTTGTTTCATTTTCAGGTTTACTATTGCTAGTGTATAAAAGTTAAACTGTTTTTTACTGTTTGTGTCTGTAACTGCTGAATTTATTTATTAGCTCTAGCAATTTGTGAGAGGATGGGTGTTTGTTTGTACCTGTGTGTACATGTAATCTTTAGTTTTCTATACATACTGATGCAACACTGGCATTAGCAAACACACAGTCATACTCCTTTCTTGCTAAATTTAATGCCTTTTACTTTGTTTTCCTGCCAGATCTTTCTAGTCAGAATTTGCAGTACTGTGTTGAGTATAAATGGCAGGAGTAGGGACCTAAGCTTAGAAGATAAGTTTTATTTGTTATCACTAAAAATAATATTTATTGTAGAAACCTTGCCTTTAAATAATTTCAGACTCTATTAGGGAATTGAAATTAGTTTGGCTTAAATTAAATAGATGACAACTACTGGATGTGTATGTACATGTGTGTATGTGTGTGATTTGTTCAATACACAAACATCAGTGTATATATCACTGTTTTAAAAAATCTGTGAGAAAAAAATTTCATTACTGTAACTGAGACTGCAGAAGAAATATTAAAGTTTAAATTTGAGTCAAGGATTATTTTTAAAGACTTTTGAATTGATTATCTAACCTTGATGCCAAGAACTTAGATTATTTTTCTTGCTAGAAGAAATCAAGATGGATTCCTTACCAATATTAGCTCTATAAGAAATAGAGTGAGTCAAAAATAGGTCTGCCCTATAGGGATAACATAGTTTTCAAAGATTTTAATCTAATAAATTCCCAGAAACTCAACTTCAGATCTAGTGGTAAGAATATTTTCCTACATGAACAATGGAAAAAGTTTGTTAGCCAAGGCTTTGGCATCACCAAGAGGCCAGGCTCTGAGCTAAGCATGTGTTGTGTTATATCTCTGTTCTTTATAGATGCATTCACTCAATTATTTATTTTGAACATCTGCTATACTTCAGGAATTAGGCTAGCTACTAGGAGTACAATGCTTGTCAAAAAAAAAAAAATCACAGATATAACAATGATATTCCAGCTGTGATGTGAACTAAGGATAGACATAATGTGCTATGAGAGTATCTGACTGGCAAAGTGACAGTCTCTAAAGTTAGCAAAAGATTTCCAGGGATAGAAATCTAAATCACATGAAGATTGAAAACAGATTAAGTTGTTTATAGCAAACTTGTATTATAGGGTCATAATATCCATTTATAACATCTTAGAAGAGAGCATTGAGTGTCAGATTCATGAACACATAAGAGGGTGAGGAGTAACATTTGAACTAGTGTCTGTGACTTTTTTAGTCCAGTGTGTCTCTGCCATGTTCCCTGACTCTTCTATGAGACATTATTGTGCACGAATTGTGTTTGTATATGCACATCTCTGTCTTTCTAAGTAGAATGAGATGACCTGAAACACAGAAACTGTAGACTATATAACAGTCTCTGATATGCAGTCCCACTCTCTAAAAGCTGGCTCAATGATAAATAATACATTCAATGCAGTTTTATTTGTTTTTAAAAGATTTTTTTAAAGTATAAGATCCTGAAGAATATTTGCATTTTAAGATAAAACATTTGTAAAAATTTGGACTGATATCATTTATTCTTTCTCAATTATAGAAGTATTTGGCAAAACTCACTCTTGAAGTTAAGACACTAAAATATATGATCTTTAATGGCCTTTTTCATCCATCACTATTTAAAAGTTCTTCTACTTTTCTGTTCTGCTAGGAAAATCAGACCCAAAATTATGCTCCATTTAAAAGCAATTAGAATTCAATGTGTCATAGATCTTGATGTAATTTCTTTTTCTTTATCTTTTCATATATTTATTTCATTTTCTTTTATTTAGCTACAGTAACCCATTTTGGGAATATGGCAGTTATAAATGAATGAATTATTTATTCACTTGTATCTTGTTAGAAGACATCACAAAGGAATTTAGATATAGAGAATTTGATTTCCATAAATCTAGCTTTCTTATTACCTTATTTTAATTTTAATGTCTTTACCTGTAAAAAAAAAAAAAAAAAAACTTCAAAATAAAACAAACCAGAAAGGAGAACTGAAGGGGATACACGGAGCCACAGCAGCTAAGGTGTTAGATCGTGATGGGCTGATGGTGGTGGTAGCTGTGGTTAAGTGAGTTTACGGCACTTGTGAAGGTTAGTCCACAAGGCCTTTGTCCCAAGTGTAAGTGGTTCTGTCACACGTTTCCTGATTCACTGACAAATGCCAAAATTGTAAGTGAATGAGCAAGTGAATATGATAAAAAATGAAGTATATGGGTATTATGAGGGTGAATGAGAGAAATAAAATGGAGAAAATGAGGCAGAGCTGAAATCCTCAACAAGGCAGGGTGGAAGAGAGGACAGGAACTGCATTAGATTGGTGTTACAGAGGCCTGTTTTGTGTGTCTCATTTTCTTAAAAGAAGAATGCATTCTGCCTAATTAACTTATTTCTAGAGCAAATACCTAGAGAGAAAATTCTGTGGCTACGATTTCCACATCTCAAAAGTTCACCTTCATCACTGCCATTCTGTAAACAGCCTTGCAGTTGAATCCAAAATGATATTCCCCAGGATCCCAAGGCAGTTTTAAACCTTAAATGAAAAATCACTATTTTCAAGATTGTGTTAGCTATTGTCTCTTACTAGAGACACACAAGGTTTAAATCTAAAAACATATTCTGAAAGAAACCCAAATTAAGAGGGTTGCTTATTAAGGCAGACACCGTATTTTGACAGACTACAATATAACAGAAAGATTTTAAATGATTGTGTTGTTAGCAAAACAAGAATTCTCTCAAAACCACTAAATGTAAGAAGAAGTACTACTAGTTAGAAAGAAAGGAGAGACTTGAAATTTGTACAAACATTGTCTCTGGATTAATTCTATTGTCTGGTTTTGTTGTTGCTATTGTTTTGTTTTGTATTTTTGGAGACAGGGTCTCACTTCTGTAGTTCAGGCTGGCCCTGAACTCAGCCTTGAACCCACAGCAATCCTCCTGCCTCTGCTTCCCAAATGTGTGATACTGATACTGGTGGGTGTGAGTCTTCACACCTGTCATTGTTGTATGTGGTTACTGGGGTCAAATCCAGGCCCCTGCACTTGCAAGACAGGCCGAAATCACTGAGCTAACTCCCCGGCCTTCCATTGTCTAGTTTTATAGAAATAGGGCCTCCTAAAGGAAGAGAAAAGCAGGACTTTCTTTAATGGTGTTTTATATTAATGTGGGAGCAAATATTTTCCAGTTCATGGAAGATTTAGCTTTTTAACTAGATTATTTTTAACTTGATATATGTATATATACATATATACACATATACACACACACATCCATTTACTAAAGAAGGAACACAGCTAATGTTTTCTGCCAAATCAAATTGCTAATAAAGCAGGATAACAAAGAAATAGAAGAAAAATGACATTATATTAACAGGAAAATTCTTCTGCATTCATTTATCCATTAGCCAGTAAACCATTCTTCAGTGAGTGTATGGAAGCTGCTGTGCAGTTCTGTCCAACTTACAGGTCGTCTCTTTTCTTTCCCAATTACCTTTCTCTGATTTTGCTCTTTGTTTATATTTTTGGTTTCTCATGTAACAGAGGCCATGTGCTATCTAAGCATTGTGTCTAATTTAATTGACTTAGCATAATCGTCTCCAGTGCACAAATGAGTATGTGGACATGACCACATGTTGGAATGACTGGGTTATGAAAGATGATTTAAAAATAAAAGAAGCTCTGTTACTTACACGTGTTAGTTATATATTCTGTAAGTATTTCAAGATAATTCCTTTTAACTCTATCAGTGTAGCCCAGGCCAGGCAGGAGTGTACAACCCACAGTCCACTGCTCAGATGTGACAGGTAGAGGAATATTCAAGAGTGTAACAGACTCAATAGGACAAAATAGAAATACAGTCCTTATTCACTGACACTGACAATTCTAGGGTTTAATTTTAGAAATTACTCTAATAATGATTCGATCCCTTGCAAATGCCCACATAAATTACTTATAACACAATGAGAGGTAAGCTTTGTTGTTCTTGTTGTTTTGATTTTTGTCTCTGTCTTACTCTTTTTCATCATGAGAAAATAGGACTGAAAAATTCTCAGAAATCCTTCTCTAAAATATTCTTCCATACTGTGCTATGTCATACAACAAGATAATTTAGAGATTCTTCTTTATAAAGAGGACAAATGTATCTGTTTTGTATTTTATACAAGCTCAACTTGTTGATAAAAGTTTGCATAAAGAAAGTTCATGTTTTGTTTATAAAATGATTTTCATTGTTTATCAACAAATAAATATTAGGTAACCATTATACACTAGATCCTGTGTTAGATGGTGGGATATAACATTTGGTCTCATCAATTTTGTTACAATTCCCTTGACAAATTTTGGAAGACCTCACAGAGGAATGCAGATTTATAGTATTGGGTTCTAAAGAATCTATTTCCAATCTATAAAAAAATCCAAACAAACAAAAACAAATATAACTTCCTTAACACATAATAAAGAGCCACGGTCTTTGCTTTGCTTAAGCAGTAGATAAAGGCACTATGAGCATGCTGCCAGAAGAAGTAAAAATACAGTGAGTCCTGCGTAATAACAGAAGTGGTTACATTGGGGTAAAACAACAGGACGGTGAGATGGTGAGAAAAAGCAGGAGGATGAAAAATTACAGATAAGTTAGCCAGAAAAAATGTTACTACTATGTGTAATTATCCATCACTTAAGGATGTGGTTTGAGTGGTTTTGGATAGACTTGTGTAAGGCAGTTTTGTCTGAAGAGCTGGCTGAAGTTGTCGTGGGAGAAGAAAGACAAATAAATCCCTTCTGGGAACAAACATAGAAGAAATTGCTGTGAAGTTTTTCAGCTCCAAGACGCTTCTGATTACTCCATGGATGACCTTGTTGAAAGCTATAGAAGTTATATGTATTTGTAAAGAAATAAGCAAACAAATCAGAAAAGTCCTGGCCATCTTTCCCCATAAAAATCATGGGAAAATGTTTCCACCCAGGGCAAGGCTTCATCTAAAACCGAGCAGGATCCTGCTTTGAAAAAACGGTAAGAATCTCCAGCAGGTCCCTCAATGTCCTTTCTGATTTTTTTTTCTTTTTCTTCAAAGTAATTATATTTTAATAACATGTTCTGTTAGCCTGTATCGTTTATTTTCTAAGGAAAAGTGTTGATCTTATGCTGTCATAGCTGAATGACAAATGAGCAATAAAGCTGATGGCGTGAGCCATCTTTGTCATTTCACTTCTAACCCAACACCGCACCGCTTACTAGAAGGGAGTGGTGATGATATTCTTCACATTTGAATGTTCTTTTTTTTTTTTTTAAGGTTTTTTGAGACAGGGTCTCGCTTTGTGGTTCAGGCTGGCCCTGAGCTCAGCCTCAAACTCACATCACAGCAATCCTCCTGCCTCTGCCTCCCGAGTGCTGGGATTACAGGTGTGAGCCACCACACCTGGCACTGTGGTATGTGGTACTGGTTGCTGCTGGTCGTGAGTCTCCATGCCCAGTATGGTGTGTGGTTACCAGGGAATCAAACCCGGGCCCTTGCGCTTACAAGACAGGCGCCGGAACCACTGAGCTAACTCCCTGGCCAATGTTCTTATTTTTCTTGAGTTTTTCATGAGTGGCCTGGTTTTGGTGTCAAGCTTGATGTAGGTCCCTTTGTAAGGTTTGTAAAAGGGTAAGGGCCTGCTTCCCTGAAGACTCCCTGCCTTATCATCTCTCCTATCCTAAGATGGAATGTATTTTCTAGAGTATAATTACTTGCTTTTTTCATGAATTCACTTGGGTTCATATTTAAAATGCCCTAGATTCTTATTTTCTCAAATACAGTTAATTATGCTCTATATTCTATTTTCAATTTTCCATGTCCCTCCCCCCCCCCATCCTACTATGTTTAGCACAATAGTTACCGGGTTTCTATCTCTTGATTTCAAAGGGACACAACCCTGCTTTGATCTCTTTTGCTGAAGTGAGCTTGTATTGCTAAGGTGAATGAGGGAGAAGTTTTAGCTTTGCTATTCACTTAACAAAAACATGTCTATTGAATGTCTGATATGTGTTAAGAACCAGGCCAAATGTTTGGCACAGTAAGGCAGAAATACCTCCCTTGTACTTTGGTACAGTCCATGGTATGGGAAAGTCCCTAAGTCCATACAAAGAGAACATCCAACCTAGCTTGTAGGATCAGTGGGAAAATATCTGAAATAGTGGGATCAAAGTTGAGATATGAATAATTAGGATGAGTTCACTAGGCGTCCATAGCCAGTCATAGGAACAGAGATGGTGTTTCTGGCAAAAGGAAACAACATGTATGTGAATATCAGAAGGGAGATGACAGTGACATTTTCTGACTTATCTTTGTACTCTTAATTTCCATACAAGCTAAGAAATAATGAGAATTAAGTTGTGTCTTATACTGGTACAAATCCCCATTATGGACTGCAATCATGATGTGTATATTTAATGTACTAATAAAGATTTTAAAAAAAGAAATATGGAAGAGCATATATTCATGCTTTATATTGGAGAAAAAGTATGTAGCTTATAAATACAATATTATACAACTGACTACCTTTCTGTAAAATAATGGTCAGTAAATATTGGGATTCATCATGATTGCATTTGTAGGTTCCATTTGTAGGGCCCAGTACATCATAACTCATGCAAAATAGATTGAGAAGGGTTTTAAGATGTTCCTGTGCCAAGAGCAAAAAACAGCCAAGCGGGGAGGGAGCTGGAGTGTGTGTGTGTGTGTGTGGGGGGGTGCTTTAAGAGAAGAAGCTCAACCAATGAACAAGAAACAGATGTGCTCACCTTACAAACCATGTGAAGATGTTGCAGTGTGAAGTATGAACAAGCGAAGCCTCAGTTTTAAGGCACTTTCTGTTGCTTCGTGTGGAAAAGTAATGGTTGCATCCCATTCATTTTTTCTATTCCAAACAAGTCTTTGATCTCCATTAGACAACAACAATGAACTGATATAATATTTTAACCTACCTAATTTTTTATGAGAAACAACCTCACTGATAACCCTAGGGTGCTTTGAATAAAAAAAGAATAATATTCAACTTATCGTCGAGAAGATTTTCTCAGTATTTAACTGTAGAAAGCACTGAAATGACTAAGTACAAAACTTTAGAGAATTGCTGTCTGGAACCTGAGCATTTATTATCTTGTCTGTGATCTCTCACAAACTGCCATCACTCCTCTGCTTTTTGGCAACCTTTTCTGTGTCATTAAGAAACTAGAAATCCAGCTCAATTTTAAAGAAAGTGTTGTAGTGCCTGTAACCAGAAAGTTATTTTCTTCCCACCTTGCCATGACCTCAGAGAAATGACAAGTGTAGTCATGAAATGAAAGGAACAATTGACAGGCTTTGCTTTTTCTGAGTCAACACCTTCATTTCAAGACTGCTTTACCCAGCACATCCAGAGAAATGTAGCTGGGAAATTGACTTTAATAAATCTGGATGCCTCTTTAAGAATAGAAGTGATCTGTCTCCTTTTCTCTAGACACTCATTTCTTTATAGTTAACTCAGTGTTAAATAAATTGCTCACCATCTTCCTTGTAAAGCTGCAGAAACAATCTCTAACTTCTAACTGAAGTGAGATTAACAAATTCTGGGTGGGCTTCATGAATATTTCCTCCAGAAAAATAACTTAGTACAAAAGGAAAGGAAGATGTCACAATCACAGTTCCTCATCATAGAATTACAGATTTGAATTTGAATTTCTAAGTTCTGTTCCTTAGGACAGCTCAGCTGTTACTTCTATTTTGCTCTTATTAATTTAGACCTATTATAAAAACAGTATTCTGCTTTCTGTACTATATGTACTCATGCTATAGGGGCAAGTCTTGAAAGAAACATGTTCCTTCTTTCATTATTAATTACAAAACGTGTTTCTGCTTCTTGAGATGCCAGCAAAATACCCGAGCCTCCCCTCTTCTAGTCTCATGGAAAAGTTGAGTTTGGATTTGAAACACAAACAGTATTTTCATAGGCAGAACTGAACTACAATAGTTTTGTGCCCATAACTTCAATTCCTGTGGTTTCAGCTACCTGCAGTCAAGCACGAATTGAAAATATTAAATGGAAATTTTTAAAAACAAACAATTAATAAATTTTAAATGTAAAACTGAGTAGTGTGATGAAATTCCATGTTTTTGTGCACCATTACTACCCAAATATGAATTATTCTTTTTGCACATCATATCCAAAGTGTATATGACACCTGCCCCTGATCATTGCTTTCATATTGACTTACTGAATGCCATTGCTTTTGTTCAAGTAATAATCACTTTACTTAATAATGACCCCACCGTGCAAGAGTAATGGTGTGGATAATTTTATTTCAATGCATTGTTATAAGAGCCCAATTTACAAATGAATACATCAGATTCATTTGCAAGTTTGATAATGTGAGTCTTTATATACCTTTAACCCAACACACAATATAAAGTATAAAAAAGCCACACATACACATACATCCTGTAAATTATTTGTACATTTAGTTACCTTATGTTGGTGGGCAACAGAACAAAAGCTGGCATTAAGGGGATTGCGTGGAGTGAAATGACAGGCAGACAGTGTGGAGGAGGAAGTCAGTGGAAGATGGTGGAGCCATATCTACCATCCTTTTGGCCGGGTCCGATCTCTACATTACGTTCACTTTTATTGCCATGGTTATTGCTTTGTACTCCCCAACAGCCCCTCCACGTTACACTGCTTTTCCTCTTCTTTCCAGACACCTTTGTCTCTGACTGAGCACTGTCCTACAGTCCACTGTTACACTGCACAGTGAGCTCACAACAGCACAACGTTGACAATGTCCAGCCCATGGGGCTGCTTCCATGATTCATTCACATCTACAAATGCTTATAATTTGATTCAAGAATCATTCGTAGCTGTGAAAGTTCACAACTTGAAATGTTCATAAGTCAGGGAGTTACTGTATATATGTTCTCCCTTATTATTAATTATTAATCTTGACTGTGCTTAATCTACAATTGTTATTATATGTAGATAAGTAGAGACTAGAAATATACACATATAAGTATACACACACATGCACACACACGTGTGTGTGTGTGTGTGTGTGTGTGTGTCCTTTGTTTCACACATCCACATATCCCTTTGGGGTCTCAGAATATGTTTCCTAAAGATAAGGGAAGAAAACTCTATCATTATTTTCTACAAACTACAGAAGAAAAATCATACCAACTAATTAGAATCCAGTCTCATTTTATTTGTCCTATAATCTTTCTAAGAATGTTTGAGGTTCAAAACATGAACAAAGGTTATCAATAATAATAATATCAAAGAAAGCAGAAGACTTTTTAGGTAACCCCCAAGTTTCTTATCATCTGCATTTTGATTTTAGTTGTATTCATTACAAAGTCCTCCTTAAGGAAAAAACATGGTCTAATTTGTTTTGAGTTTTTTTTTTTTTTTTTGAGGCAAACACAGAATGTGGTGTATGAAACATAGAAAGTACTCAGAAAGTATTTGTTGATTACATAAATGACTGGATCTACAAAAGGAAAAGGCATCATCCAAACAACCATTTTCATTGTATGATTTTTCCAATTGTGGTGCCATATCCGCATTTACAGGAAACTATGCATTCTTATCCCATCAAATGGCAAACACATGGTGACTAAGCCTCTTCATGCAAGCCTGCTCATTGACTGAGGTCTGGGAAAGCAGCTATTCATAAATCAGATGACAAAGATTTAGTCTGTAATTAACTTAGTGATCTTGGAAAAGTCCCAGAATATAACTGGCTTCCATTTTCTTCTTTGTAGAATAGAGAAGTTGTGCAGAGGAACTTCTAACCTGAAATGCACAGATTTACAAGGAATATCAGGGTCTTGCAATTACGTGTAATGCTACAGGGAAATAGCACGTGCTTATGCATGTTTTTTTAGAACAAGGGTGTGATAATTAAACTTAATTTCCAATGTGACGGGTTAAGAGACTTCTGGAAATGTGACCGGATCATTAGGGTGCCATACTCTCAGGGGACTGATCTACTGATCCTCAGAGTTGAGCATGCTGTTGAGAGCTGGGTGTGTGCCTGCCACACACTTCCGGAGGCACTTTCAACCTGCTCTGCTTCTCAGCCACTGGCAGCTAGAAAGCTGTTGCATCGCACATGTCCACCACGACTTGTCTTTACCTGGGAGACAGCTGATCATGGAGGGAAACCTCCATAACCACAAGCCAGGAAACTGTTTCTTTCTTCAGGGTGTATGTGTCTGGCATTTTAGTCATGACTATAAAAATCAAATTCATAGGGGCGGGGGAGTTAGCTCAGTGGTTCCGGCACCTGTCTTGCAAGCGCAAGGTCCTGGGTTCGATCCCCAGTTACCACATACCATACTGGGCATGGAGACTCACGCCCAGAAGCAACCAGTACCACATACCACAGTGCTGGGCATGGTGGCTCACGCCTGTAATCCAAGCACTCGGGAGGCAGAGGCAGGAGGATTGCTGTGATGTGAGTTTGAGGCTGAGCTCAGGGCCAGCCTGAACCACAAAGTGAGACCTTGCCTCAAAAAAACCTAAAAAAAAAAAAAAAAAAAAAATCAAATTCATAAAAAGTGTTCATGTCTTAATAGGTTTTGTTAAAAAGGGGAACTAACTTCAAAAAGAGAAAGACAGGTAAAGAAACTCTTGACTATCTAACATTTGATAGCCCTCTCTCCTATAAAACTAAGTATGCTTTTCTATGAAAACTTTTAAAACTGCATTATCCCACAGTATTTGCATTTTTCTTTGCTTATTTATTTCTGCTTTCTCAATATACTGTAAACATATACTTACATTATACTTCATTCACATTCTGAGTCGGAGCTAGACCTTCCACTTCAAATTCTACACAAAAACCATTGAGGTTATGGTCACAGTAAGTACTGAATTAACATTTTTGTTAACTTCTTTTACTAGAACATAGATTATATTCAGTCAAATACTCCATCCTCTGGGGACTAAGACTACCTAAGCTAAAGAAGGTTGGTTAATGGTCAATGTTTCCTAATAACAGCCACATGACTGCAGGGATCAGGTGATAGCTCGGCAAGTCTACAGACATGACAAATGAGTGAAGAGGAGAGGCAAAAGAGCCTTTCTTAAAAGTGGCGGTCTGGATCTGCAGGAGCAATTCCATAAGTGAAGCCCATCACATAATCTTTAAGAGGCCAAGATGGGGGGAGGAGAAAGTTGGGTTAGCATACCTGTATTAATTTTCTATTGCTTCTGTAACAAATCACCATATATTTAGTGACTTAAAACACAAATTTACTACTTTGCAGTTTTTGAGGTGAGAAACAGTCCTAGTTACTTTCTTCACTGCCGAGACTCTCTACCTGACACTCACTACTTAAAAGAGGAAAGGTTTATCTTGACTCCAAGCTGGTCAGGTTTCAGTCCATATCCAGCTGGCTCTAAGCAGGATGGAGTGGCAGAGGGGCATGAAGAGGACAAGGTGTTCATATCGTGGCAGCCAGGAAGCGATGGAGAGAGGATCCCCAAAGGACAAAACCTTCCAGGCTGTGCCCCACGAGACCTTGTCTTCCAGAAGGTGTTATCTCCTAACAGCAAATCAGCCAAAGCCCCTGAAATCCAGTCATCTCTCAGAAGCCCTGACTATGAGTGCATGAGGCTCTCGGGGAACATCTAGAAATCAACCATAATGGAAGTTTAAAGCAGAGTTTACATTTTGTAGGTTTGCAGTCCTAGACCATCAGAGCGGCACCCTTTCCTTGGACATTTCTGGCTTCCAGAGACCAACTGCCTCTTTTGTCTCATGGCTCCCTTCTTCCTTCTTGTCGAAGCTTAGAAAATTGAAAAGATTAAGTAATAACAAAAGACAATAACATAATGATATGTTATAATAATATTATATCTGCTACCAGTGGTGCACTATAGCACCACTCAAGGTAATGCGGAGGTTGTATGACATTTTCATTAGCTTATATTTGAGTCATTTGTGCTATAATAACAGAATACTCAAGACAAGTAATTTATAAAGAAAAGCAATTTATTTCTGACAGTTCGGGAAGTTGAAAAATTCATGACTATAAGGCCAGGATCTGACTAGAGATGCCACACTGCATGCTCACATGACAGAGGGAGAAGGGTAAGGTGAGGTTGAGAGTGTCAAGTTTTGTGCCCTCCCATGGAAGAAAAGTAGGAAAGAGTCACCCCTCTCTTGTAAGCATATAGTCAGTAATCCACTCATACTTTCAAAGCATCTATACCCTAA